>JACEFZ010027763.1:375000-461153 GCA_014155875.1 Cepaea nemoralis
AACGGTGCACACACTTAGTCTGTGTTCAGGAGAGTTTAAGAGAATAGCACATAATGGCGGGCCAAGCTCAGACAGTTTCAGCGTCAGTCTTGAACTGATTGATTGTATGAACGACTCAATGAATGAATGAATGAATGAATGAATGAATGAACGACTAATGAATGAATGAATGAATGAATGAATGACTAATGGATGAATGAATGAATGGATGAATGAATGACTAATGGATGAATGAATAAATGAATGAATGAATGAATGAATGAACGAACGACTCAATGAATGAATGAATGAATGAATGAATGAATGACTCGATGAATGACTCGATGAATGAAATTAATTAACAACTCAATGAAAGAATGAATGAATGAATGAATGAATGAATGAATGAATAAAAAACTAAATGAACGAACGAACGAATGAATGAATGAATGAATGAATGACTAATGGATGAATGAATGAATGAATGAATGAATAGATGAATGAATGACTAATGGATGAATGAATGAATGAATGAATGAATGAATGACTAAATGAATGAATGAATGAACGAACGAACGAACGAACGAACGAACGAACGAATGAACGAATGAATGAATGAATGAATGAATGTTCTATTTTTAAATATTTTCTTTCTTTGAACATCTGTCGTTCATACTAAGTTTACTTTTACCAAGGACACTTTCTGCATTGCAACAATCTAGTTCAAACATTTAACAACGCAACTAATCTGTCTGTTTGTCCTCCTTGCTTCGTTAACTTTCTGTTTCTGTATCTATCAACCTCATGTTTATTTATCCCGTGTTTAATCTGTCTGTCTGTCTGTCTGTCTGTCTGTCTGTCTGTCTGTCTGTCTGTCTGTCTGTCTGTCTGTCTGTCTGTCTGTCTGTCTGTCTGTCTGTCTGTCTGTCTGTCTGTCTGTCTGTCTGTCTGTCTGTCTGTCTGTCTGTCTGTCTGTCTGTCTGTCTGTCTGTTCTGTCTGTCTGTCTGTCTGTCTGTCTGTCTGTCTGTCTGTCTGTCTGTCTGTCTGTCTGTCTGTCTGTCTGTCTGTCTGTCTGTCTGTCTGTCTGTCTGTCTGTCTGTCTGTCTGTCTGTCTGTCTGTCTGTCTGTCTGTCTGTCTGTCTGTCTGTCTGTCTGTCTGTCTGTCTGTCTGTCTGTCTGTCTGTCTGTCTGTCTGTCTGTCTGTCTGTCTGTCTGTCTGTCTGTCTGTCTGTCTGTCTGTCTGTCTGTCTGTCTGTCTGTCTGTCTGTCTGTCTGTCTGTCTGTCTGTCTGTCTGTCTGTCTGTCTGTCTGTCTGTCTGTCTGTCTGTCTGTCTGTCTGTCTGTCTGTCTGTCTGTCTGTCTGTCTGTCTGTCTGTCTGTCTGTCTGTCTGTCTGTCTGTCTGTCTGTCTGTCTGTCTGTCTGTCTGTCTGTCTGTCTGTCTGTCTGTCTGTCTGTCTGTCTGTCTGTCTGTCTGTCTGTCTGTCTGTCTGTCTGTCTGTCTGTCTGTCTGTCTGTCTGTCTGTCTGTCTGTCTGTCTGTCTGTCTGTCTGTCTGTCTGTCTGTCTGTCTGTCTGTCTGTCTGTCTGTCTGTCTGTCTGTCTGTCTGTCTGTCTGTCTGTCTGTCTGTCTGTCTGTCTGTCTGTCTGTCTGTCTGTCTGTCTGTCTGTCTGTCTGTCTGTCTGTCTGTCTGTCTGTCTGTCTGTCTGTCTGTCTGTCTGTCTGTCTGTCTGTCTGTCTGTCTGTCTGTCTGTCTGTCTGTCTGTCTGTCTGTCTGTCTGTCTGTCTGTCTGTCTGTCTGTCTGTCTGTCTGCCTGCCTGCCTGCCTGCCTGCCTGCCTGCCTGTCTGTCTGCCTGCCTGCCTGCCTGCCTGCCTGCCTGCCTGCCTGCCTGCCTGTCTGTCTGTCTGTCTGTCTGTCTGTCTGTCTGTCTGTCTGTCTGTCTGTCTGTCTGTCTGTCTGTCTGTCTTGTTTTTAAATAATAGTATTTTTTCTTTCTGTATACGCCTGGTCTGCATAATATAACTGTATATATTTTTGTTTGTTTGTTTGTTGCTTTTTTCGATTGATCTTCCCATTAATAAGTTGTCAGTCTGAACGCATACCTACTTTCCTAATCTACACTCTGCCCTTTCAAAACCATGCCGATTGAATGCTGCCTTTTCGTATGTAATATGTATGTTGTGTATCTAAAACCTATACATAAAATAAAATAACTGGGAATTTTTCATTGTTTTAAAGTTTAGACTAATGCAATTCCGTTTCTTTGCAGGAACTGTAAAAAAGGACAACACATCGCTGGACGTTGTGAAAAGCAGCATTACTAGTCACAGAAATACAGCAACCATACTTCAACAAAGCATAACATTGTCTTTGTTGATCATATTTACAGCGTATCTGTGTTTGCTTACGGTCAGTGTTCTGGACATGACGTGAGAAATATATGCTTGATCGATAAACAATAGAGAGATTGTCGGTCTCTCCTGACCTCGAGAACAATATTATTGATGACATAAGGATACCTCAGTGCTTGAATGATTACTGGCGTGGACAGGAAAGTCGAATCTTGCAACATTCCTTGTTTTGTCTGAGATATTGTAAGACAGCGGTTCTCAACCGGTGGGGAATTCCCCCTAGGGGAGGGGGGAATTTAGGGTTTCCGGGGGGAGGGGGGGGATGGGTTGTTAAGATTGTTTCAAGATCGCGTTAATAGCAAGAACCGATTACTTGATAGGTTTTTCCCTCCATATTTTACGGTTCTGTACTTCTCGCCTTTCTAAAATTAGTTTCATAACGTAAATAGACCCGCTAAATCATGTTTTATGTAGACGTCTGGACTTATTCTAGTATGTGTTATTAAATTTAGCTTCCCTCTTTACGTATACAATGTAAGGGGAGGGGGATTTATAGGTAGGAAATACGAAAGGAGGGAATGACATTCTGAACATATGGTAAAGGAGTGCATAGGCCAAAAACATGTTGAGAACCACTGTTGTAAGAAGAATGATTTCTAGCGAATGAAACTTCACTATATGGTCAAGATAGACCAGTAAAGGCCCCATTGTAGCGTCTTCGATTCGCCATGTGTGAACTTCACTTGACGTTGATGTCGAATGTCATTTAAGTTTTATAAAAGGCATCGTCTCTGCACTGGTTTCTAGTATGATATATGGTGGTAATTATATTATAACTCTTAAGGCAGGAGAAATTAATTTCTTTTAGTTGTAACACACTCAACAGTGAACGAATGTAATGACTATTTTTATCATATATGTGGTGGTTAGTTAACCTAATTATTCATGTCACCGGCTAAATTATTTATATTTGAGAGATGTGTGCGTCATTGCTTTGTTTCTGAAGTCTATTAGGTTATATGTAATATCCGTGTGAATGGCAATATTTGGTTATATGTTTTTTATTTGAGCTGAATGAAGATTAGAAAACATTTGTGAACGCATCGAGCTATATGATGGCTGAAGAGTATAGCTTTCCACCTGAATGCATAAGGGTTTGCTGTCACCGCAATCTGTACAATATTTTTAATGATATGATTGGTCACCAAAGTCTGTCAAATATGCAGTAATGATATACTGGAGAAGGAAACACAGAAGTAGGCCGGTCATGTCTATGAAAATAATGTACTAGTATAAGTAACTACTCTCATCAGAAGTAGTTATTCCTTATTCTGTAAACATGTTCAGAGAACGGATACATGGGAAATAACCTGACACAGGAATGTTAGAGTGCAGGAGATACATAGGAAGATCTAGAGAAGAGAGTGTAGGTGACATTGTGGCACAGAGAAATACATGTATAGGACAACGTTTTGGCCATACACGGAACAGGAATATGTGAACACTCATGGCGACCAATCTTATACGGCAAGGGCTAGAAGAAGACGAAAGAGGAGAAGAAGCCTAGGTATGCAAAGAATAGGACCACTTGGAGCGAGCTGTATGAGTCTCTATGTCCCATTGGGGGATACAAGACGAAAGAAGAAGAGGTCTTGGGTAGACCCAGCTCAAAACATGAGAACGTAAAGATAGTCCAAAGAATACTGACCATATGATCCGTTCCGCCACACGCAAATGCTAACCCAACCCTATATTCTTTATGTCAAAATGGTATGTAAATGAGCTTACTTTGCTTGAATGCCAGGGGAACGTGTGTTTGTTTGTATAGCTGGGGAGAGTGGTTCTATTGTGACACATGTAACATGTGTACTCACTGTTGAACTATCTACAATCAGATCTGCACAAGTCATTGTTAATTCATCTGTTACTCATCGCCTGCTGACATGCTTTCAAGAAACATAACACTTTTCGATCAGACAGATTAATGCATTTTAAAAACATGCAAACTATGCCTGGTGGAAGTAGCGTATAAGAATAGTAGATTTGTTGCATATCTTATTTACAGGACATCACTGTCATCACCAGCACTGCTGTTGTTGATGTCTTGGCAAATTTACGTTCAGTAGTTTGTCATTGCTTTCTAAGCGACCGGCTCCCATATCAACACGTTAAAACCCAGCGTGACACGATCTGCTGCCAAAACGGTCGCGGCTGTGTTTCGAACGCAGGTAAGCGGAATTACGAACCCTATATTCTTTATGTCACAATTGTATGTAAATGAGCTTACTTTTCTTGAATGTCAGGGGAACGTGTGTTTGTTTGTGTAGCTGGGGAGAGTGGTTCTATTGTGACACATGTAACATGTGTACTCACTGTTGAACTATCTACAATCAGATCTGCACAAGTCATTGTTAATTCATCTGTTACTCATCGCCTGCTGACATGCTTTCAAGAAAAATAACACTTTTCGATCAGACAGATTAATGTATTTTAAAAACATGTAAACTATGCCAGGTGCAAGTAGCGTATAAGAATAGTAGATTTTTTGCATATCTTATTTACAGGACATCGCTGTCATCACCAGCACTGCTGTTGTTGATGTCTTGGCAAATTTACGTTCAGTAGTTTGTCATTGCTTTTTGAGCTACCGGCTCCCATACCAACACGTTAAAACTCAGCGTGACACGATCTGCGTGACATTCTGCGTGACACGGTCGCAGCTGTCTTTCGAACGCAGGTAAGCGGAATTACGAACCGCGTCTGTTACGCCTTTAGATTGATTATTCATGGCATATAGATTGGAAAAAAATCATCTTAAATATCATGGGGTGTATATACGATTCCTTCGGTGAGACAGGATTTTTTTGTTATATTGAAGGTGAAAGGTAATAAATACCTAGTTAAAGTTAGTTGCATATCCTTTACAGGACATCGCAGTCAACCCCAACACTTTTTGGCTGTGTGTGATTCTTGGCAAGTTTCATGTCAGTAGTTTGCCATTGCTTTCTAAACGACCGGCACCCTTACCATTTCATAAATAATCTAACGCAAGGCGGTCTGCTGCCAAATCCCTCGTAGCTGGTGTGACCAGGGGATCTGGACGACGCTCGATGCTCAGAGGAAAGGTGAGACGGACATATAATCAGATTGCTACTGGAACTATTAGTGTTGGAACTCTTCGCTGGCTGCTGAGGATGGGGACGGAGCGCTTATGGGAATGTCCCGAATGCTGTGATGTCGGTTCCTAAATCAATCAATCAATCAATCAATCCCCTCGTAGCTGTGTTTAGAACGCAGGTATGCGGGACTACGAACTGCGTCCATAACCTCTTCCCACTAAGCCGTTGATATGCTGAAATCTGTATTCGCAGACTACTAAAAATATCAAGGTAAGTTTACATTCAGTAGGCTGCTATTGCTTACTGAACAACCGATGCTTATACCATTATATGAAAACCAACGCAAGGCAGCCTGCTTCAAAATCGCATGCAGATGTTTTTCGAATGCGGTATGCGGGATTGCCAATGGCGTTCGTAACTCCTTCGCCACAGCGAGACTCTCTATAGCGAAATAATAATGAGGTAGATCAAACAGAGACAGGAATACCAGATGGAGGTTATAATATAAACAATATAGGGCATGCAGATGGCAGAGTACCACAGCGAGACTCTCTATAGCGAAATAATAATGAGAGAGATCAAACAGAGACAGGAATACGAGATGGAGGTTATAAAATGAACAATCTAGGGTTTGCAGATGGCAGAGTAATACATGCTGAAAATGCAAAAGATTTATGACAACTTTGGGTCATTGCAGTGAAACACAAATGGAAAAAGGACGTTCCTTGAATATCAACAGCGGTTATATAGCGGAATATCAACAATGGTTATATAACAGAAAAAGATATATCAAACTGTGATAAAACGATAGAAGCGAAAATACTATACAAAGCTGACAAATTTAAATACACAGGAGCAATCATAATGTCAGATGAAAGATTCATTACAGAGATTAAGGGCAGAATAGGAAAAGCAAACGCTGCATATCAGAAAACAAATGAAAGTATCTTTTGTAATAAGTGACTATCATTGAATGTCAGAAAATGTTATTCAGATCCAGTTTTGCCTTATGGCAGTGAATCATGGAAAGTGAATGACCCAATTATGATCACATTTGAAGCAATGGAGATGTAGCTCCTGAGACAAATATTGCGAATACTCTGGATTGCCAGGGTAACTAACAAGAGTTTCCTGGAAGAGGCTAAGGCAAGTAGAACATTATATACAGTTATATTTTTTTTTAATTAAAATAAAAAACCCAAAAAATACAGCGTTCTTAGATCACATAATGAGAAGAAAGACATCAGAAAACATCGTGATAGCTATATTATTGGGAGAAGAGCCAGAGGAAGCTGAAGCAAAAACTGTGCTTGATGAAATGAGGCGGTGGCAGAAATGAATATCTACAGCAGAGTCGATCCAGAGCACTAAGGACACGATCTGTGGAGAGACATGAACGCCTACGCCATTTGGTAGAGTTTGTGATAAAGGTGATGATACTGAAGGCGGATTACTAAAACTAGCCTGTAAACTTAGCGGTACAGTATGGGCAAGAAGCATCTATATCACAGTCCATCAAACCATTCTAGCGGGGCACTAATGGTGTTACAAATGCTGGCATGATAGTGTTTCTATAGTAAGAACACGGGTTACTGTTATAATCTCGCGTTCATCAATAATTAATATGTATCGCTAAAAGATGTTGGATATATTAAACATGCAGCAGCTTGGACAGAGCAATGATGAAAGGCATGTTAGTGGAATAGGAGGCATGGGTTGAACACCTAGAATATGGAATTAGGACCCTGCAGACACCGTGACCATGAGGGTGAATGGGGCAGTCGAACTGGCCAGTGATATAACAATTGTTTCACATGGCATAAGGGTTTTGCAAAGGACCTGCTCTGTAATGATGATCTTCACTTGGAAGATATGTGTATAATTTTCTTTCATAGGCAAGCCCTTGCCACAAGTCATGTGCCACATAGCTATCGGCGTATTTAGCATAGGGAGTGTGAACATTGCTTTACAGTTCCGACATACCGGGTTCGATTCCAGCCGCAGGCGATTTGGGAGCGGCAGCTTTGCATTGATATTTACAATTGTATGACCGTCGACCGTTCAGAAAGCAATGACAAACTACTAAACTAGACATCGCTAGTACATCACAAATATTCAATAAATGCTGCGGTTGATTGCAACGTCTTATGAATGACATGCAACTAACTTAATCTGTAAATTTACTAATTCCCTTCGCGCTGATTACTTTATTTATATTCATTTTCCAGCCATGTACATTAAAATACGTTTGAGAACAGGTGGAGATAACTGACACTTGCAATATTTCTGCTTATTAAAACTCAGAAAACAAACAACATATGCCAAAACGTGGGATATCCTCAAAACTGGGTAAACATAAGTATTCTGTAATGAACACACACACACACACACACAGACACACACACGCACGCACGCACGCACGCACACACACACACACACTACGCACACACACACACACACTCAATGTAGATAGGATTCGCGAGAATGCAACCTGATCCAAGGAAATTATTACTTTGCTAAATGGAGTTAGAAATGGAGATTTAGTTTCCATCGGATATAAATCACAGGCGTATATTAACCACACGATATTTACAAGGTAAATATGACAATCACACTGTATACTAGTAGATAGCAGGACAGCGGGGCTCTGTTAAGTTATTTAGTTAATATTTGGAGCTTGTCATCCATTACTAGTGATCAAATAACCGTTCAATGAAGATCAGTTAGTAACGAACAACTCTTTTACATTATATTAATTATATTGTGTTAGTCGTGTATTTATATGACGAAACAGTGCGTGGGGAAGAACAGGGATGCAATTATAGGTAAAGAACCATGCCACCGTGGCTATTGGGGACATAGGAATCATTAGCTATTTTTCTTTAATAAACGCACATGGTGTTATCATTAATGTTGACGGTCTAGCCACTTTTTTTTTTTTTTTTTTGCATATCCGTTACAGGACATTGCTGTCAACATCAGCATCTTTCAGTTGATTGTTGATTTCTTGGCAACATTAATTAAGATCAGTAGTTTGCCATTGCTTTCTGAGCGGCCGGCTCACATACCCCGTAAGTTACCGACGCGATTCGAACCACTGCTGATTCTCACCGTCGTCACGTTACTTACGAGAGTATACGAGATTATGGAGAAAAGTCGCTAACCTCTAGGCCAGGAAGCCGGTTACTACTACCACCACTAATAGTTTTGATACCCATTTAATGAGCCTGAATCGGCCCGGCGTTATAGGTTCCCGAAAACTATTAAATCATATTTCTATGGGTAACTGAACCAGAACAACTAGATCGACAGGTGACGGTACTAGCCATTACGTGACCATGTCTGATACGCGAATGGTAATGTCTCAAGCACTCCAGCCAGCATTACTGTCACAGATATATCTCTTGTTTGTGAATTGCTCGAATCAAAAACATCAACACGCCATTTAATCACCTTTGATGCAGGAGATAGAATCCAAACTACATAGTCGAGTAACCAGTTCACTAACGACTGTGCCAATAACACACTAATTTGAATAAATAACGCAAATAACTGATTTTCCCTCGCATGGTAGCAGACACACTTGATTAAGGAAGCAACGGTCAAGGATATGAACGAAAATAAAATGACTTGCTCGGCAAATAGGCAGCTAATTTGAGTCAACATTTCAACCCCGCTTTTCATCAATAAATGTAAAGAAAATGTAACATTTGTATGTTGTTTCTTTCTTTTTTTTCATATCCTATTTACAGGGCATCATTGTCAACACCAGCATTTTACTGCTGTTGTTGATGTCTTGGCAAGTTTACGTTTCGTAGTTTGCCAATGCTTTCTGAACGAGCGTCTCCCATACCAACACGTTAAAACCCAGCACAACGCGTTCTGCTGCTAAATCGGTCACAGCTGTGTTTCGAACACAGGCACTTACAAATCAAGTCCGTAAGTCCTTAGCCACGGAGACATTTATATTTTACTAGTGCATAATTAAATAGGGCCTAAATAGTAGGGTAAATATAACAGCATAATGTGTGAAGAAAAGCGATTGAAAAGACAACAGAGCGGTTGTGAAAATCTAACGTAGTATTTTAATCGTATAAATGTATGCCTCGTCGTTTAAGATGCAGGTGATATTGTTGAAATTTGTAGGATAGGGCATCTAGTTATAAATCATAATTTTATTCACACAACAAATACCCCCCTATAGCCAAATGTAATACGCTTATCGTGCATTGTCATCATCATCGTCACAATCCAGTAGGGTTTTCCCCAAAACAGTCTTTCCAAATGTCTCTCTATCATAAGCCAGATGTCCTACCTCCGACCAGCCATGTGTCAATTATCTATCACACGTGGAATCCATCTAGGTTATCCTCCTCCTCTCCGGGGTTTTCCTGGTAGCATCTCTTCATAGTTGTATTTTCCAGACATTCATTATTTTGTTTTTGTTTTACAGCCCCACAATATGTCATGTTCATCAGCTATATTTGGCTGAATAAACAACATTATTATATTATATATGTGTATGTCTGTATTCCATAAGGAACATATATATGTTACATTTTTCGCCCAATGTATTTTAATCCCCCTCTGTGACACTGATATTCAAATGTGAATATGTGTTTTTTCAACTAATCTGTTAAATGTCCAGATCTTACACCCGTATGTTTCCACAAGAAATACCCCAGCTCTAGCAGATCTCTGAGGTTTCAATCCATAACGGTGATAGATACTTTTTTTATGAGCAATGTTTGATCGTCTTTTAACTTCCGGCATCACGTTTCTATCTTCCTCAGAAGTGAATCTTGGTACTCAAAATATATCTATTTCGGTAATCTCTCCACATAGATAAATATACATGTTGAGATATGTCTTAAAGTGGTTGTCATTATTGTTGCTTTTCTTACATTGAGATATACACGTTGTATTTGACTTCGCTCTTGGAAAGACTTTACTAGTTTCTCAAAGACCGTTTGTATACTAGTTTCTCAAATGCGGGTTGTGTGGATGGTATTACAACAAATACTGTGTCTATTAAAACTAATAATGTGTCGTCAACATATCGAAATTCACGTATCTCTTATTCTCCAATTGCAAAAGGATCATGGTGTTCGTCTACAGTGTCTGTAACATTTCTCCATGTGTTTTCATTTTACAAGTTAAACACATTTTTTTTCTGACTCACTGATCTATATAAAACGGATTTGTTGTATCATCACATATTCTTACGGCTGCCATTTGTTCACTGTAGTGTTTTATTATCTATTTTAAATATAAAATAAATCGCATTTCTGTCATTATATTCAACAGTTCTTTATGTTCTACAGTCAAATGCTTTTGATTGTCTTTAAAGCAAAAGTATACATTTATACGGTATGCTTTTTCTTACAATTGTCCTCATGCTAAAAATGTTGTCACGTATACCTCATTTCATCTAAAGTCAGAATTTGCCATGTTTATATTTTCTTCTATTTTCTTATAAAGTCTTCCTGTGATTATTTTAAATAACATTTTGCTTGCGTGAGCTATTCAGTACTTGCTGCACAACGTCATCTGTCATACAATAAATAGTATAATATTCAGCATTCATAGAGTGTAAACGACCATGTATACCATCATTTCCATCTTATGTATTCATTAATGCTAAATATGACGTGCATTTGTTTTTTCTCTACAACTGATTACTTAATTGTTACATTTTTCAATGAGAGTTGTGATAGTATTGATTGCTTCGTGTGAATGCTGATCTCCCAAAGGGTCAATTATTGTTGCCGCAAGTGGGACTCAGTTCTTTTTGTATGGCAACGTTTTCCCGCCTTGAAACTGTCTTTTTATTATCTTCGCCAAATGTGTGCTCTGTTCGTGAATAAAATACTACATGTATATGTGATTTTATGGTGTTATATGAATGTTACCCTCAATGTTGTTTTCATGTGCAGCAACAATATCTGTATATATGTTTGCAAATTCAACATACAAGATGCCGATTATAAGCAATAAAACACATTTTAAAATGGTATCATGGTTCTTAATTGGCCAGGTAATAAACAAATAAAGCGCAAAAGCAACACTACGAATCGAACCAATGATTACCGGACCTTCAGGCGTGTCTAATCAGTACTCTGCCACGGCTTCCAGAAAGGTGAATGCAGAGTTATAATTCATAACACGATGAAGAAAGTGAAGGTAGTTGAACAGGGGTTTTGAACAAGGGAATGAACAGGGGAATGAACAGGCTGATAGGCTGGCAGGGAATGCACCTCTTGGTGGTAGATTGCCTATGGACAAGGGTGATGTGGCCATGCATGTGTGGGATCTGGTGGAGAAGGCGGGAGAACAGATTGAGAACCCATATGTGGCAAGAATCAGATTGTGGGGGATCGGTAAGGGTTCTAGAAGAATCTCAGAACTGAGAGGGAAGAACAGGAGAGATTTTAAATCAGATAGCGATGGGAACGATTAGTAGTATGACTCTTCGCTGTCTGTTCAATGAGGGGACGGAGCACATATGGGAATGTCCTGAGTGCAGTGATGTGTTTTCTTAACTCACCTCAACTCAACTCAACACATGCTGAAAAGCTGACAGCAGCATGGGTTACTGGATCAGCTAGATCACTCACTAAAAGTCTATGAACAACACAAACAGAATGTATAGGGCATTTCAAGAGAACAGGTGTTAAAGACAAATTATCTTTACGTGGAAAAATAGTAATCAAGAGTCGCAAAGAAGGACATGGCTAAATATATATGGAAAGCTAAGACAGATAAGCATTAAAAATAACATAAGCAGCATCTCATCTCATCATGTTCCTCTTGTACCTTGCGGTGTCGAGGTGAAGTATAAACTTCGTGAGAGTGCCCGGTTATGGTTATTCTTCTTCTGTGTTCTCATCATGCGGTATTCTTGCTGTCTCTGCTATATATTTCGTTAAAAATATCAGATGACAGGGAGATTTGGAACATCATGATGGTTAGTGCATTATCCAGATCAGTCACCTGAAGGAAATAACGTTGTCATAAAACCATTGTTATTTATTATCCTGTCAATGCTATGGCAGACCAGGCCCTAAACTATGATCGGCAACTGATCTAAGATCGAAGCTCCGAGAGGCGAACAGGTAAAGCATTGCTTTGCTGATTAGGCAGCGTCTGCGGCTTGTCTTGTTTCAGACATATTGGTGTTATCTTGCCTCTGGAGTAAACAAGGCAGACCGAGAGAGAGAGAGAGAGAGAGAGAGAGAGAGAGAGAGAGAGAGAGAGAGAGAGATCATACTGCATGAGCAATACATGGTCTCTAAATTAAGCCTAGGCTTTGTGCTGTAGAGAGGTGTAACTCCATTTTATAAACTATCGTCTGTCAAGATGGCAGGTGATAGTCAGTCATAAAACCATTGGCAGACTGTCTAAAACGTGAGGAGCAGAATCTCAGACTGGCCCATCACTTGCCTCACGAAAATGTGAAAACAATAAATGCAGGCTTACAATATGGGTAACACTTCTTCGTATCCCCTCGGTCCCAACAATATAGGGGCCCACGTCCTCAACCTGCTGACTCCAAGCCAACTTGACCTTAGCTCTTCCTCGCAGCTCCGTCCACGTGTTTCCCATATTAATAATTTCTGTCTCTACATCTCCTCTCCGTGTGTTTGGGTCATCCTCTAATTCATTTGCATTGTGGATTCCATACAAAGGCCTTTCTGGTTAAACAATTCTAGTGTGTGTGTATGTGTGTGCGTGTACGTGTGCGTGTGTGTGTGTGTGGGTGGGTGTGGGTGTGTGTGTGTGTTTGTGTGTGTGTGTTGCTTATGTTAATGTACTCCTTATCTAACCTCATCGTCGTTTCTTAACCTCTTTGAATCACTGGGTTCTTGTCTACTTCTCTCCATGAACTCCACATCTGTGATTCTTTCATGCCCTTTGAATCTTTATCTTTTGCAAAGGCACCGGTTAATGATTATTAATAGTGTATTTGTAATCGTTCTCTGTGTTTATGAACAATAGACCTCTCAGGTCAATCTGGCGCAGCCTAAAATGGTTACAAGGAAATGTTATGGGAAATAAATACAGACCACATCACCCATTGAGAGATGATGTGTATATAAAAGTACAGCCCTAACACCAAATATCTAATAGGCCTTAAGTCGTAGAAAATAGAACTGTATTGTTTGTATGCATGTTGAATTCAGCAATAGCATTCATAGCATGATGAATCCTCAACACGTGACAGCAGCAACAACTATAGTGGAAAATAAAGAAAAGGATAAAGACGAATAGAGGAGAAAGGAAGACAGAAGGAGAAAGAGAAGAAAAGGTCGACAAGTTAAGTTTTTATTTTATTTTGGGATAGCGCAGTAATATTGCAAGCAAGGAATATGTTAGTTACAAGTGTGTTGTCTGTTTCGTCATACATGCTTACAGTTGGGTAAAATTAGGACAGTCTTGGTAGCTATATAATTGTCTTGAGTCCCATACACACAACACACAATAAACACACAACACTCACGCACGCAGACAGACAACACACACAGACACAAAACACAGACACAACACAAACAACACACAAATACGCACACAACACAGAGCACACTTAACACACAACGCACATAAAACACACACAACACACACAACACACACACACACACACGCACACTAGACATTATACACACAAACGCACAGTGTAGTACTGAGATCAGAACCAGGTTATCGAACTAGTCTGACTACGATCCATGTGACCAACAGAAATCAGATGCATTACTTCAAAGGATCCAAGTAAATCTGTTCTAATTTTACTGCTCACTGAATGGCGAATACCTGCACATCTTGAATATTCCTGTTCATCGTCAGTAAGTTGATTTTTGAGCCTAATGAACAGCATTTTCTAAATCATGCTTTGTTAATTGTACTGTATTCTACTGTGCATTTTGTCGATGGATAAGACATGAGTTACAGGTCGCTGCAGACATGGGCGACAGATGTACCCAGAATTAGTTCAATACAAACCAGACATGAATGTTAAATGTGGAATGAAACGCTCGACAAATAAAATACACATTCACATAAAAGCGAACTTTTTGTTCACTCTTTTACAACTAACAATAACCGGAAAGTAAAAATATCCACATGAAAATAGAAATATATCAACAAACAGTAAACCGAGTATTACATGGAGATTAAATTAAAATAAACATGGCGGAAGGGATAAGAGCGGCCACACTTACACATCCGGTTTGATGATGCTGAAGTAGGGGGTTCAATCCCTACACCCGTCAGTTGGATTAAAATTCCGACTTCTCGTCCTTGACATGAGAACGTAAATTACAAGTTCCTCTGAAGTCGGAGTGAGTTCGCCTAATGGCGAGGGATACTGGTAATGGGGAAAGCTAATCCACACACAAAATGCAGTCCAGTGCTACTAGCAGTACCGTGTATGGACTACGCTTCGGTTCAACACCATCCAGCATCCAAAAATATGTAATAACAATAAAACGTTTTCTATATTCTGTGATCGTTGTAGAAGACTGATCGACACATTCGTGTTGATATTAAAGTGACTTTCGTGTGTCGAGCTTCTTAGTCATATTTCAGTACTTTCGTGTTGGAATCATCTTGATATCAGACTCCCTCAATCGCCGGTGCCACTTCAGAACAAAACCAACATAGTTTGTCAAATACAAGCAGACAGTTCACCATAAGCAATAATCTCAACATCATAAAATTGCCAAAACAGGAGTTACATGTGTGTTACATTGTTCATAATTAGAGGTTATAAATGCAACGTGCATGTTGTGACCTCAGCGTGTATATCCATGAACTTAAGGTGTCATTTAAAACATTTTACGTAATTACTTTGTGATCACATTGATTAACAAAGTACATTGATGTCTTTCTGTTTTTGCTGAGGTGTTAAACTTGTCACAAATGTCAGCGTTTATTTTAATGCTTTTGTTAATATTTCAATATTTCGCTATCATATTTTCAATATGGCTGGCGCCAGACATGGTATTTTATGTTTACATTAAGTTTTGCCCTTTCGTGTCTTATTTTTCTCATTATGGAGAGAACAATAAAATGTATTGATACGATCACCATTTCTTGCCTTTTCCATAAACTCATACATGTTATATAGAGATATATACACACACACAGACACACACACACACACACACAAACACACACACACACGCACACACACACACACAATGTTTATGTCTGAAAAGGACAACAGAGAATAATAGTGTTTGACTACTTCTCACGGACGTTCACCCAGTGTCGTCTAGGCAGTGAATGTTATTCTATTTCTCATTCACCATTTTCCTTTCTTAGCCTTCCTTGTACATTCCGCCAGGCTGAATAACTGAAGAGGAGCAACTTCTTATTCATAAACTATAACCACCTTGAAGAAGTACAACATACACTATGGAGAATGGGGCAAGGATACCGGCATGAAAGCAAGGACTAGACTAAGCAATCAGTAGCCCAAATCATGGCAGTCAATCTGAAGTGTAACGTAAAGAATGTGTAATTAATTACAAGTACAGACTTTATAGCTTTATTTCACATTGGTAATTATAAATATTTAATAACATCCTTTGGTTTTCTTACGCCATGTGTACTCCCTTTGGGGCATAGCCTCCAACTAACTGACTACAGGCCGTCGTATACATTGCACTCAGATGTAGCTCCGCTCATGACCCTTCCCTTACTATTTATTTCTGTCTCTACTTCTCTTCACCAAGGTCTTTTTGGGGTCTGTCTCTATTTCTGTTGCCTTGTGGATGCTTTCTAGTTGGAAACAGCACGCTGTCATAAGAAATGATAATGAAGTAGATCAACACCAGCCTGTCATGAGAGTTGTGTGACATGGATGTATAATTTCTCGTTAATCCTTTTCCTATATAGTGAAAATATTATGAACAATTCCACAAGCTTGAGTGAGATAACCATCAGAGCAGAGAACGTAACATCAACAATATAATGTAAAGCAGAGGATACGGTATTGATCGCACACAATAAAAGGAGCATGCAGCATTTAGTAGATACAGCTATTGTACACAGTGAGCAAATAATAAAAGTAAAAATTGAACGATCTTTAATAACCGCCTTGAGATGTATCGGACATATGGTGCACGACACCCATATCTGTGTCGGCATTGGGATGAATGGGGTTGTCAGTGTCATGCCGGCAGCCTTAGCCTGTAATTGTAAAGGCAATTCCTGGTACCTTTTTTCAGGCTGGGTCGATCTGGGAGCAATGGTAACATTTGAAACCCTACCTCGATTCTCTTTCGAATCCAAGACAATTTGGCCGACAGGCAAGCGCACTAGTGTGCACAGCAAGGGTTAGAATTAAATTGTGAGAAACAGAAAGTATTTATCTCTCTAACAAGAAAGTAGCACACTGAAACACCCAAGTAAATGGAACAATTCTTACATAGGTTAATGAGCCCACTATCTTGGACAAGTCATGACATCTGGCGGAAGATGCCTTTTAGAGATGACAGAGAGAAGATCAAATACAAAAGTAGCCTTTTCCAAGAAGAAGAACATACTCAGCAATTTAAAGGTGTCAATGAAAGCAATGATGTACAGACCCGATGGAAACAGAGGTAAGAGGCCGACCATGTAAACGTTGGACGGAGGGAATAGCAGAGTCCATTTGAATATCGATATATGAAGCCCATAATCGGGCACTCTCACGATGTTTATACTTCACCTCGACACCGCAAGGTACAAGAGGAACATGATGAGATGAGATGAGATGAATCAAAGTGAGGAAAAGAATGTTGAAGTACTATATAGAGCATATACTGTCAAATGCATGTGAAACATGGGCAATAAGTAAGCAAGCTGAGAAATATATAATTGCAACAGAAATGTGGTTTCTGGGGAAATGCAAAGAATACCACGCACAGACATAAACACAAAGAAGAAAGCCCTTTAACAAACAAATAAAAATAGTAAATTGATTAGAGAACAAGACAGCGGGCTCTTATCGGCATGGCCAGTGATTCTGATGGCATATTGCTGTGAGATTGTCAATGCCAAATGTGCAATCTTCACTGGGCATGGGCCGTATTGAATATTTGACAGCTGAGTTTGTTACCTTTGTTCTCCCAGAATACGTCTTCTATGTATTCACATCCTCTGTTTCATGATATCAGCTTTACCAACTATAATTTCTACATCTGTACCACTAATTGCGACCGTTTGTTTGTTACGTGATGTTTCTTTGCTTGCAATTCTTATTATATTTGCATGCACTTCAGTTTGTGTTGCGTTTTAATTCTAACACTTATGTTTCCTTACAATGTGTCTGAATCCATGTTTCTACATTACTTGTAGACATGTCTATTAATATATATATTATGGTTTTCTTTTCAAATTTTTATTCGTTACATTTTGTTAACGAATTCATCACTATTGTATAAATGCTTTTTTATTTTTATTTTCCCCCACTGCTAAGTTAGCATTTGCTGTTTGTTTACTCCGATCTTGCACTAATTTTCTCCCTTGGATTTTCATGTCAATATTTTCCCATGCTTTCATCGATTAAGCAGTCATATGTACGTTGTTACGGTCTGATATAGCTGACTTATAAGATATTTTTGGTTGCAACAGAACCGATATTTGCTTGAGACAGCCATGGAGTCTTTATTCCTGGCGTTTTTAAAGTTTTGTTTGTATTTTTATAGCCATAGGATTGTGATTCTAGTTTTCTGCACCTGGGTACGTTCTCGCACTCTTAGCGTTGCTTTTAAATCAATTCCCAGTCATACCGTAATCAGTGTAGGGTTTCTCTTTCTTCCTCTAGGGCTTTGCCTGGTATAAAGCTTAATGGGCTCCATGTTGAGAAATTTGAGAAATGTGTAACAGATAATGAGATGGTTTTACTCACAAAACCGTCTCAACTTACATCCTCTAGCCGGCTCTGTGGCCAAGGGGGTTGGAATGTAATTCGTAATCCCGCATAGCACGTTCGAAACACACACAATGGTGTGATTATCGGGCATACAGAAATCATGGCAAACTACTGAACGTAAACTTGCCCAGGAATCAACAGTAAAACAATGCTGGAGTTGACTGCTATGTCTTCTAAAGAATATGCAGCGAACTAACATTTTTGATTCTATGGTGTCATACAATCTCCTTGTATTTCATAATTCCGACTTTTTATTAAAACCTCTGATGATTTTTACTACTTTTAGTGTTAGTTGTAGGTCTTTATAGTATTCTTCTGCGTGTTCGTCATTATAACTTATTGTTGAAAATATGTCCATTGTTTTCATATGTCAGATAGTCGTATCATCATTTTAGTAGTATCATTTTATTTTGATGAGCCTATGAATTCACATCAGTAAAGGGCCCTCTTCACGCCGTAAGGCGCATCGGGCATACGGCGCTAGACCCATATTTCCACAGACCAGTCGACATTCAGTGGGTGATGATGTGAATACCACGCCGTCCGCCTTTACTTTATAAGATATTCTTGGTACCATTTTAAGCTCTATCACACTAAGATAGCCCAGGTCAGTTTTGGGGAAAATCCGAATTCACCCAGCCACGGATCGAACCCATGACATCCGCCGGCGGATCTCTAGCCAGTACTCTACCGAGACTCCCCAAAATTAGACGCAGACAGCCAAGATTTTCTGAACACTGGATTTTCTTTTTAGAAACAATGGCTAGGATTAGTGGTCAGTATGGTCACTGTCAAGAAGGCACGGCAACGGCAAACGACCTTGTCTTTACATGCTTTGAACATAATGTCTTTTCACAATTTAGTCATCTGTTAACGATGTCAAGGACGAGACAGAGGGCTTAGGACAGACATGACCAACGCCACACGGCATGGACTTTAAGAAGAATATTCTTTTTAGCTTTTAAAATATGTGCAATGTGTTGTTTGTTTCGTGGTGTTTACAGCTTTAGTGAGTTGACAGATGTTTTCACCCATATATATATATATATATATATATATATATATATATATATATATATATATATATATATATATATATATATATATATAACAATATAACTCAGTAACCAAGTGAGGGAAAATGATGAGATTTAGCATATAATTATATCATTATGTACACCCAACAAAAACATTTTTATTCTGGAGATTGTACAGCAGATCCCAATGTTTGTTTATGTGTGGTATATAATTTAATGGCCTATCAAAGACATATCCTTTGGGTGATAGCAAATGTAAGGCGGCAGGAAAAAATGTCATACCGATGCAACAGATACTTTAAAAAAATGAAAGTAAATAAAGGCAAACATTTGTGAACGCACTATAGTTATCGGTATGTTTCTTTTATTTTATAGACGTATTTCCAGCCCTGCAGAACCTATTACTTTCTCTAAGTTTATCCTATGTTTTGAGGGGTCAGTTGTTCTGCCTGTAAAAAGATCAACATCATCAGCAAATAGTATTATGCAGAAGTTGACTTCTGATCGACATTATCATCATGATGGGCCGTGCCAACCAACATAGGCTTTAATGTCTCGCTATAGATTCGGTCTTTGGTGTCCTCGATAAACTTTACTGATGATATTTCTCCATGCCACCGTCTCAGTCCATCCTGATCTGTTTCTGCCTCCCTTCCCGCTGATCGTTCCAGTCGTCACGATGTTTTCCAATCTATCTTCTCATCACTTGATCAAATAATGCTGTTTATCTCTTTCTTATAGATGTATATAATATCCTACTTTCATTAGCCTCTTCCAGGCAATTATTGTTAGTTATTTTGGTCCGTGGTATTATCAACATTCATCTCAGGAACCATATCTCTGTTACTTCCATGTTCTTCTTAATTTGATCAGCCACATTCATAATCCACGGCTTTTAAGCAGGATAAGTTCTACATAACATTTCAGCACTCTGTTTCTGACATTGAATTATAGTGACGTATTGCGAAAGATACATGTCTTTTTCCGAAATGCAACTGTTTCATTGTTGTCCATCACCTTAAGGCGTTGTTTTATTTGTTCGCATTTTTTTTTAAAACTCGCTGCTCGTATTTAATGTATAAAATATTAGTAATATATAATCATGCTTTAGCTAACGCTGAGTAAATCTGACTTCCCTAGCGCTCCCTCAAGCGAAGCAGTTATCCCTCTTACACGTATACAGAAGTGTTGCAAAGATAGATTTCAAATTTCAAGGGCAATAACCGTATGTTTTATTTTGTTCAATTAACGCAATGCAGAGTAATTGCCCAACAGTAAAATTAGCGACACGAAAGAGATACAAATGTTAATTTTGACGTATTGCATGCAACCTGTTGAAACTCAATCAAGTCCATGAAATTATTTTTTTTATTTACGTTCACTCGCTTTGAACTCAAGCGTAGCCCATACACTTTGCCACTGCTGGGAAGTTTACTGGATTGATTTATGAGTCTGGATTAACTGTACCTGGATAATCAGTGTCCCATTCCATCGGTAAACCCACTCTGATTTCTGAGGTGCCTGTAATTTTTCTCCATGTCAAGCACGAGAAGTAACATTTACCCCCAGCCCTTGGATTTATTATATGTTTAAACTACTTAACAGGAGACAAGGATGCTTGCATGAAGATGTTTCAACAAATAGCAATAGACTAGCTTACAAACCCATCACCATCAAAGACAACAAGAAACGTCAGTAAGTAAAAGTAGAGATCCCTTTCAAACGTCTTAAAGCTCAATGGACGTACGGTGCTACACCCATATTTTTACAGACCAATCAACCAGAAAAATGACATGCAATACAATAACCAACGGGGAGGTGTGTAACAGTTGTACTTAAACAGAAATTTATAATTTACTAAAATCAATTGAAAAATGTATTACGTGTTAATATACATAACACTGCCAAATGTTATATACTCTAAATGTGTCATCGATGACATCAGTTCAACAAGTATTGCATAGGTCACCTAGTACGTCAATGTCGGACATTCTGACGGAAAGTCAACTATCTCGTTCAGGTGCCACATAAGTGTTGACTACTGTTGCAGAAGCAATGTCAAACTACTGACAGCGAAATTGCCTAGAATATCAAGCTTGGATATGGGGTTTATTTCAAAGTCCTGCATAGAACATACAACATTTCTCATTCATTATATAAATGACTTTTCTGTCTTGCTGCTATGTTCTTCATCATCCAAACTATCCCGTTTAAATGCCAAGTGAGAGACAATATTGTAAGACAGATATATCGCCAAAACAATATGTTCCTGCTGTAAATGACACACGGAAGATACGAGAAACAAATTACGAAATGTAATGCCACAATTTAATGTGATGTCTTTGTCCCAAGACGGCTCCGTGGCGAAATCGTTAAGGGCGCAGTTCATAAATCCGCACAGCGCATTTGAAACACAACTGAGGAAGATTTGGCAGCAGACCGCCTTGCGTTGGGTTTTTACGAAATGGTATGGGTGCCGGTCGTTCAGAAATTAATGGCAAATTACCGAACGTAATCTTCCCAAGAAATCAGAAACAGTAAACAAAAATAAATGCAGCGGCTGACTGCGACGTCCTGTAAACGATATGCAACTATTTTATTTTTAATTTTGCCCTTGAGCAAAGTAAATAATAAACCCCCTAGCAGGAAACTACACTGGATATGTGAAGTGTGTGGATCCTCACAAGTTGTAGAACAATGGATATGTGAAGTGTGTGGATCCTCACATGTTGTAGAACAATGGATATGTGAAGTGTGTGGACCCTCACATGTTGTAGAACAATGGATATATGAAATGTGAGAATCCTCACAAGTTGTAGAACAATGGATATGTGAAGTGTGTGGACCCTCACACGTTGAACAATGGATATGTGAAGTTTATGGATCCTCACAAGTTGTAGAACAATGGATATGTGAAGTGTGTGGATCGTTACATCTTGTAGAACAACGGATATGTGAAGTGTGGGTATCCTCACAAGTTGTAGAACAATGGATATGTGAAGTGTGTGGACCCTCACATGTTGAACAATGGATATGTGAAGTTTATGGATCCTTACAAGTTGTAGAACAATGGATATGTGAAGTGTGTGGATCCTCACATGTTGTAGAACAATGGATATGTGAAGTGTGTGGATCCTCACAAGTTGTAGAACAATGGATATGTGAAGTGAGTGGCTCCTCACATGTTGTAGAACAATGGATATGTGAAGTGTGTGGATCCTCACATGTTGTATAACAATGGATATGTGAAGTGTGTGGATCCTCACATGATGTAGAACAATGGATATGTGAAGTGCGTTGATCGTCACATGTTGTATAACAATGGATATGTGAAGTGAGTGTATCCTCACAAGTTGTATAACAATGGATATGTGAAGTGAGTTGATCCTCACATGTTGTATAACAATGGATATGTGAAGTGCGTGGATCCTCACATGTTGTATAACAATGGATATGTGAAGTGAGTGTATCCTCACAAGTTGTAGAACAATGGATATGTGAAGTGTGTGGATCCTCACAAGTTGTAGAACAATGGATATGTGAAGTGTGTGGATCCTCACATGTTGTAGAACAATTGATATGTGAAGTGTGTAGATCCTCACAAGTTGTAGAACAATGGATATGTGATGTGAGTGGCTCCTCACAAGTTGTAGAACAATGGATATGTTAAGTGTGTGGATCCTCACATGTTGTAGAACAATGGATATGTGAAGTGTGTGGACCCTCACAAGTTGTAGAACAATGGATACGTGAAGTGAGTGGCTCCTCACAAGTTGTAGAACAATGGATATGTGAAGTGAGTGGCTCCTCACAAGTTGTAGAACAATGGATATGTGAAGTGTGTGGATCCTCACATGTTGTAGAACATTGCATATGCGAAGTGTGTGGACCCTCACATGTTGGACAATGGATATGTGAAGTGTGTGGACCCTCACATGTTGTAGACGTGGACAGCACGGGGGAATAAGTAAGATAGTCTTTCCCTCTCGTAGCTAACGATTATAATGTTAAGACTGCACAAGTGCCAACTAAACGACCATTTCTATTTTTGTCACAGAAAATTAAATCAGTAACAGTTGTTTGCATTAGGAGATTAACATTTTAACATTCATATTGATGAAAATACACCATAGCTGAGATTAACACATTTAACACTGCAGTAATATTTGAATTTTCTGAATTTTTTAGACAGTGTTCTTTGTGAAATTGAACGAGACATAAAGTATATATACCTGTCGATTATAAATTATGTTGACCAATTTCGAGATTAGGTCTGGTCCTACCATGTCTGTCGTGTAAAAAGAAAATAAATAAGAACAGGCATCAGTACAGTATTTACATCAGTCATAATGTGGGGGTTGTCGCAGTCTCAGGCTCGCTAGACTGTCAACCCGGTAGTCATGCGTTTGAATCCCTATAGACGGAGTTTTACAAATTAACGTAGGCACTCATGTTAAGCCAAATTAAGTGAGTACCAGGAAATGCCATGGGAAGTGGAGACGGCTGGAGTGATATCCAGTCATTCATTCATTCATTCATTCATTCATTCATTCATTCATTCAGTAGCATGTCTCTTGCAGAATCTCTCTCCCATAACAACCGTCCAGAAAACCTCTCGATCATAAGCAACATGTCCCGCGTCCGAAACACCCATCTGGAGATCATCCACCACATCCTGTACCCATCTTCTCTTTGGCCTTCCTCTTCCTCTCTTCCCAGGCATATACCCCTCCATAATAGTTCTCTCCAAACTTTCGTGACGTTTCAAGTGACCAAAATATTTCGATTTTCTTTGTTTTATCGTCTTTAATAGCCAACCTTCTTCAATATTCAGCTCTTGAAGTATGCATGCATTTGTTCTTTTCTTTACCCAAGATATTCTTAGAACTTGTCTATAACATATATATTCAAATGCATTTATGCGCTGTTCAGCTTCTTTAGTAAGTGTCCAGGTCTCAAAGGCGTTCGTTGCAATGGGAAAGATGCATGCTCCTAAAAATCTAATTTTTGTTGTTCTGTCTGTCCCACTCCATAATTTATTCAGTTGTTTTAGTCTTTGAAGAGCAATTGATAGTCGTCGTTTAAATTCTTTCATTGTGTCACCGTTGTTGGTAATCAATGACCCAAGATATTCAAAATTTCCACCACCTCCAATTGTTCCTCATTAATATATATTTCTTTCTCCTAAGTACTTTTATCTGTATGCATTGTCATTGTTTTTGTTATGTTAAGATATAAGTTGTGATTTTTACTATTCAATTGGGTTAGGGCTATTATTATAAACCCCATAATAATCATCCAGGACGACTGGCCCATAACATACACGGCTAGCACCATATTCCCAATACGTCTCAAGATGTGTGTTAAAGGGACCTTGTATTTAGATACAGTTGACGGTGTCTGCAGGTAGTTTACCATACTAACAAATAACAACCGATTACCCACTTTAGATACAGTTGACGGTGTCTGCAGGTAGTTTACCATACTCACAAATAACAGCCGATTACCCACTTTAGATACAGTTGACGGTGTCTGCAGGTAGTTTACCATACTAACAAATAACAGCCGATTACCCACTTTAGATACAGTTGACGGTGTCTGCAGGTAGTTTACCATACTCACAAATAACAGCCGATTACCCACTTTAGATACAATTGACGGTGTCTGCAGGTAGTTTACCATACTAACAAATAACAGCCGATTACCCACTTTAGATACAGTTGACGGTGTCTGCAGGTAGTTTACCATACTAACAAATAACAGCCGATTACCCACTTTAGATACAGTTGACGGTGTCTGCAGGTAGTTTACCATACTCACAAATAACAGCCGATTACCCACTTTAGATACAGTTGACGGTGTCTGCAGGTAGTTTACCATACTAACAAATAACAGCCGATTACCCACTTTAGATACAGTTGACGGTGTCTGCAGGTAGTTTACCATACTAACAAATAACAGCCGATTACCCACTTTAGATACAGTTGACGGTGTCTGCAGGTAGTTTACCATACTCACAAATAACAGCCGATTACCCACTTTAGATACAGTTGACGGTGTCTGCAGGTAGTTTTACCATACTAACAAATAACAGCCGATTACCCACTTTAGATACAGTTGACGGTGTCTGCAGGTAGTTTACCATACTCACAAATAACAGCCGATTACCCACTTTAGATACAGTTGACGGTGTCTGCAGGTAGTTTACCATACTAACAAATAACAGCCGATTACCCACTTTAGATACAGTTGACGGTGTCTGCAGGTAGTTTACCATACTCACAAATAACAGCCGATTACCCACTTTAGATACAGTTGACGGTGTCTGCAGGTAGTTTACCATACTAACAAATAACAGCCGATTACCCACTTTAGATACAGTTGACGGTGTCTGCAGGTAGTTTACCATACTAACAAATAACAGCCGATTACCCACACAGTCGCCAAGCTGTGTACATGTAGAGATGTCGTTTTACCTCCGACTGACAAAACCCTTGAGATTTGTCGAGGAATGAAACCACACATCACAATTGCGAGAGGGCATTCTAATCTCTCGACCACAGTTGTCTCCTGTTGTGAAAGAAGTACATATTCACTTACTGGAGGTTCACATCGATGAATATGATATCAAACATTTGGTAATGATGGTCGCGTAGCTTAAGGCGCTTGCGGTCGGTTGAATTTTAATGTTGACTTCTCGTTCAGATAACAATGGTACACTAGCGAATGTAAAATTATCTAGAAATTCAACCTGGGGTAGGGGTTGTTCGAAACGTCCTATGAACAACATACAATATTTCTGATTCATTATGCACAAGACTTTTCTCCCTTGCTGCTATGTTCTTCATCACTACCATAAGCAAATAAACAAAATCTAACTGTACTAGTGATAACTAAATGCGAAAATAGACTATACCGAACAGACAAACAATCTGTCACTTTCAAAGTGAACAAACAGAACCACAATGAAACTAAAGTGTGGATGTTTAAGTATCCGCGTATTCTCTAGAGTTGTCAAAACACAAATCACTAGGGATATCTGACACCGGGAATTCCAACACCTTAACCTGACTGAAATTCTAGTTTTCATGTAAGACATTTGACATCGAGACAGCGTGGTTAAGATCAACTAGAGGCATAAAATTGTTCCACGGTGTTATAGTTGAAAGCATGCGTGCCCATTTCTCGTTGTCCTTTAGCTGGAGTCTGAAATTACAACCACGTGAGAATCTACAACGGTAACCGATTGAATGTTCTGCTAATAATGTTAAAACATGTAGAAAATGTTTAACTTTTCTGAACAAAAAGTATCAGCTTCGGGAGATATTGTTTACAAATTGGTCGACCCAGCTTAAAACTGGTAAAAAGAAGTTGGGGTCAAGTCTCCAGTAAGGCTTATGTTACCAAGACCCCCATATTCACAAACTATTCAACGCGTTTTTCACAAATGCAGCACCAAGGAGAATGGCCCATGAACGCATAGTCACCAAACGAGTGGTGCCGGTTCTGTGTCCATGTGAGGTGCAATTCGGTTCATTCGTAAAAGAGCAGCAGAAAGGAGTGCCTACTATATCAGGCCTCCAATCTTAATCTTGCGATGTTGGTGGCGGTTGTTACCAGTCAGAAACCATGCACGGTGTGCATTCTTATCGCAGAGACTCCATATTCTACAATTTAGTTGCATGTCCTTCACAGGACGTAGCAGTCAACCTCATCATTTTGGCTGTTTGTGATTCCTGACATGTTTTACGTTCAGAAGTTTGTCATTACCGGTCTCTGTGGTCTAGAGGTTACACAACTTTCTCCGTAATCTCGTATACTCTCGTAAGTAGCGTGACGTTGCGCGAGAATTGGAAGCAGTTCTCTCCACGTCTGTAACTTACGAGGTATGTGAGCCGGCCGCTCAGACAGCAATGGCAAACTACTGAGCGTAATCTTGCCAAGAAATCAACATCAGCTGAAAGATGCTGATGTTGACAACGATGTCCTGTAAAGAATATTCAAACAATTTTTTTTTTTAAGTTTGCCATTGGTTTCTGAACGACAGGCACCCATATCCTTCTCGAAAAAAGAAAAAAAAACAGCACCGCTGTGTTTCGAACCCGGGTGTACGTGCTTACGAATTGCGGCCGTAAAACCTTAGCCAGGGAGACGGCTAGACTCCAAATAGGTGCAGGATGAAGCAATCGATGCGGCGAGGAAAAGAACTTTTTTATATAACTGCAGATGTAGCACCGGTGAACTACAAATATATTATAAACATTTACCACTATGCTATGTCTGATACAGGGGCCTCGTTAGCGTAGATGTTTTGACGAACGCATGTTGCCTTGACTTTCACACGATCGATTGTCATCGGGACGAATTAAGATTTCTTTTAAATTTGACATGGGCTCCCAGTTCAGCTCAGCCTAAATTGGATACCAGAAAATGTCTTGAAAAATAAAGACACTGGTGTGATACTGATCTCATCACCCACCGATTGCCGCTAGGTCTATAGAAATATGGGTATCGCACTATATGTCCAATCTGCATAAGACGTGTGAAAGAGTTCTTTACTTACTTATTTCTGATACAGATTTACGTTCATCACTTGCAGATGTTAATCCACGTTACTTATGTCTAATACAGGTTTACGCTCATCGCCTACAGACTTCACTCCACGTTATTTATGTCTCACACAGGTTTATGTTCATCACATACAGATGTCAATCCACGTTGCTTATTTCTGATACAGGTTTACGTTCATTACTACAAATGTCAATCCACGTTACTTATGTCTGACACAGGTTTACGTTCATCACTTGCAGATGTCAATCCACGTTACTTATGTCTGACACAGGTTTACGTTTATAACAGTAAATGAGTATGTAAGCAGATCCAATAGTTGTTTCTGGACAGAACTATGACTCTACTGTAGAGACAGGTACTTCTTCTTCTCCTTTTGTATTTCTTTAGTCGTCATTGTGAATTACTCAAAAGAAGGTAGCAGTATGCTTGAGTCTGTTCACATGCCCATACAGTTTGTGTTCAAATGGAGTGATGTGGCGGCCAATGTACGTTTCTCTGTTCTATATATATATATCAGACAATTCTACAACAAATATATAGCTGTCATTTTAATAGTCCCACATTGACATTTATCAGTATCTTCTATCTTTAATTTGTTAAATAAAGTTCAGACTTTTATGTATTTTGCGTAATCTGAAGATTATATCATGCTCTCTTCAGTGATGTGAAATAATTTTAAATATGTGCTACTAATTTGGCAATTTTTGTCTGGATGTGAAGCTTGGACAAAGGGCAGTCAAGCTGGGAAAAAAAAAAATAACATCTGATGGCTGTAGAAATGTGGTTTCTGATGAGTATGCAAAGAATACCATGGACAGACAGAAAAACCAATGACCAAGTACTACAAGAAACAAATAAAAATCGTAAATTGATTAGAGAAATTAGACTTAGTCAAAATATTTTGGGCATGTTATGAGAAGAAATGAATTGGAGAACTTGACAACTGGCAAGATCGAAGGGAACAGACCAAGGGGAAGACCAAGAATTAAATACCTGGATGGTTTGGCCACATGGCATGGTCGAGACAAGAACACTGAGCTGATCCACGACTATGGTGATCTAGTGAAATGGCGAGTCATGACTACCCACGCTTTCAGGCACGGAACATGATGGATGGGTTTTGTCAATGTATTTTCGGTCACAATCTTTGTTCTTTTTGTGATGTCAATCCACGTCTGTTCGATGTCTCTCTATTTGAATTTTTCTCAGTCTATTTCTATCCACTGGAGACTTCTTCTGCCGATATATATCTTATCATGCAGGTGCCATTACACTTCTCAAGAGGAGTCTCTGACTTGGGACTACTACCATTGAATATTTGTCGTTGTCATTTAGCTTCTGTAGATTTTCAGTAACTTCTGTTCAAGCGTTTATTTTTCTGTTGATGTCACTTCATGTATATAGATACTCCTCTTCTGTTCTCGTCGCTCTAATTTTGTCTGTGTCTAATTACCTTTGTTGTTTTCCGTGTATTTCTAAAATGTTTCGCTATTTATGTCGATGCCGACTTGTTACTGTCAGTGACTCGCTGCTTTTGTCGTCGAATCTCTGTAAATGTAAATTGTTTCATGCACGTTCTTTACGAGATATTCCCCACCATCCCCCTCTGTCTGTCTGTCTGTCTGTCTGTCTGTCTGTCTGTCTGTCTGTCTGTCTGTCTGTCTGTCTGTCTGTCTGTCTGTCTGTCTGTCTGTCTGTCTGTCTGTCTGTCTGTCTGTCTGTCTGTCTGTCTGTCTGTCTGTCTGTCTGTCTGTCTGTCTGTCTGTCTGTCTGTCTGTCTGTCTGTCTGTCTGTCTGTCTGTCTGTCTGTCTGTCTGTCTGTCTGTCTGTCTGTCTGTCTGTCTGTCTGTCTGTCTGTCTGTCTGTCTGTCTGTCTGTCTGTCTGTCTGTCTGTCTGTCTGTCTGTCTGTCTGTCTGTCTGTCTGTCTGTCTGTCTGTCTGTCTGTCTGTCTGTCGTCTGTCTGTCTGTCTGTCTGTCTGTCTGTCTGTCTGTCTGTCTGTCTGTCTGTCTGTCTGTCTGTCTGTCTGTCTGTCTGTCTGTCTGTCTGTCTGTCTGTCTGTCTGTCTGTCTGTCTGTCTGTCTGTCTGTCTGTCTGTCTGTCTGTCTGTCTGTCTGTCTGTCTGTCTGTCTGTCTGTCTGTCTGTCTGTCTGTCTGTCTGTCTGTCTGTCTGTCTGTCTGTCTGTCTGTCTGTCTGTCGTCTGTCTGTCTGTCTGTCTGTCTGTCTGTCTGTCTGTCTGTCTGTCTGTCTGTCTGTCTGTCTGTCTGTCTGTCTGTCTGTCTGTCTGTCTGTCTGTCTGTCTGTCTGTCTGTCTGTCTGTCTGTCTGTCTGTCTGTCTGTCTGTCTGTCTGTCTGTCTGTCTGTCTGTCTGTCTGTCTGTCTGTCTGTCTGTCTGTCTGTCTGTCTGTCTGTCTGTCTGTCTGTCTGTCTGTCTGTCTGTCTGTCTGTCTGTTTGTCTGTCTTTTAAATTAATATTACTCTGCTCATATTGACGTGTTCAGTTCTAATGTAATATTTCTTCTTCTCACAGTCCCTCAGCATCCATCTATGTCTACTCTTATCAGCCCTCCCGCCCTCCCGCCCGTCCGTCCGTCCGCCAGTTTATACGTCTGTCTGTTTCTTTGCCTACCTGCCTGTTTGCCTGTTTGATAGTCCGCAAGGCAGTTCGTCTCCTAGAGCTTGTCTGTCTGAGATACACACACACACACGCACATATATATATATATATATATATATATATATATATATATATATATATATATATATATATATATATATTGTAACAAGCTACGTGGAGGGTCCCAAATAGCCCGGTCACAATGTTTAATTAATCTTCTATAGCCCTGGCTGGAATAGGTCTTTACCTGCCAACCCTCCTCCGTTTTCCCTGGACTCACTGTCACGCTTCCTTTCGACCTAGGGACCTATTTCCTGCAGTGTTCTTCTGGCTGACACATAAATAACATGGCAGTCGTCAGAACAACTTGGAAGTAATTTTATTAACCTAATCAAGAACAGCACAGGAACACATAAAGGCAGATAAACAGATAGATCTACACAGACACTACACTGGTAAAGTTTTGACACAGAGCCTCCAGTCACCACAGTCACAGATCCAGCTTCAGATACTGTCTGATCTGTCCAGATATATCTCACCAAAGATGTCAGAATCTCCTTCCTTCTCCAGCAACTGGTTGTAGATTCCACAGGCTTTTGTAGAATCCAAGCGACTGGTGTGTTGAGGACTTCTGTTCATTGCCACATGAATTAATTCGGCACCAGGTCTTCACTGACCTATGAAAAGCTTTACGGTTGCAGATACGGTGAGGTGTTCGTGGAGGGATAATGGATGGGTGCCTTTTAATGTCTGGTATAAAATGAGTATGCAAGAAAATCACTCTTAGGCTCCCTCCAGACAACAACTGCTCTCAGGCGTATGTTGTTGAAAAAAACCGGCAATGCACCAGTCATGCAAAATGTCCTTGCCTCACGACCTGGACCTTGCCTCTGTCTCAGAGTTAAACACACCAAACCCTGAGTTGGCCTCGTCGGACATATTGGCGTTAGCCTAGAAGCACTGGTGATAATGTCCGTTAGAAGACATAGTCACTTTCCATAGCAGAGGACCCTGGAGATGACAAACAAAACCTGAGCGACTGGGCTGACTCATGTATCACACAAATACAATATATCTAATACCTGAATTACTGGGCCTGACCTGTCAGGTGGCCCCTGGATTGACCACGTCCGGGCTTGAGGAGACCTTCCAGCTGGACGAAGTCCTGTTGTCTTTTTGCCCACAAGACACACTCTCCACATTCATACCAAGCCTTTATTATGATTTGGCACAATCATTTCCATGCTTCCCTCTCACTTGCAAACGCTGCCTTTCTCACAACTACGATCCTGTGGTGTGGTGTGCCAAGTCAGCTGTGTGTTTCCCCTCGTTACTAAAAGTATAGTATTGGAGTTGTAAGGCACGCCGTGTAGTTCCCCATTCCCCGCAAGACTAGGAAAGAAGATACCACCCCCTCCCGGCTCTGCTCTCGTTTGAGCTGTCGCCGCAATGTACCAGCAGTGCCCCACAGAACACCAAGATTTAGAGGAATGCAGGTTCTCTCAATGAGATAGAGAAGTCCATTATCCTCCCTACATCATCCTATCTAGTAACAGACGAAAGAGATAGTCCCGTGAATAGCCTCCTCTGGCTCAAGAAGATAGATCATAGATTGGTGGACTCCATCCCCAAAAATACCATAGCCATCCACTGAGTATATACAACAGAAAGATGACAATCTGCCCAATTCAAGCCGTAGACAGAAAGATAGCAACAGCTCATCTGACACCAAGAACAAATGAAATCCTCTGGGGAGATATATTGTTCCGTTTCACTTCCCCGGCTATGCCAAGAACAAGACGCGCAGCCAAATCGGCTAACGGTCACCCCCTACCAACATGGCAAGACTGCTGTTTTGCCATATCCTCTCCGTCGTTACAACAATAGAGATTTATAAGTACCAACTTTATTACAGCCTACGGTTACCTTTCTCCACCACCAGTAGGAGACCTTTTAATTGTCTCAGTAGTCTGTTGCACTTCTGTCGTTATCTTTAATTAACTTTGACAAGTTGCAACTTGCAAACGGTACTTGTTTGCCCGGCCATCAATTGACCAGCCGCTGCACCAGTACACATTTGACGCAAGGCGCGCCTTCGGGACTACCCGAAACGAGAAGACAATATATACTCGCTCCATGTACAGATTGTGGTATGAAGATAACCCAAAGAACTATCTTTCATGGAGAATTTGAGGCAAATAAAGAACTGAGAGCTTCCGAAAGCCGGTTCCCCCTGTTTACCAAGAATAACAGAATACATAAGGACATGGGCCACTGGCGTTTCGCTACATAGGCCCCCTCTTAAGAAAGTCGAACCCTACGACTTTCTACTGTCAGTGGTTCTGTTCGAATGACCCCACCCTCACATTCAACCATAGGATGCCGTGATAGGAAATCTGCTCCCACATTCTCCCTTCCGGGGATGTATTCGACCGTGAACTGATACGGTTGTAGGAGCAATGACCATCTCATTAACCTCGCAGTTCAGTTTCTTAGAAGTTGCCAAGAACGTCAGAGGTTGATGGTCGGATTGTACTTTAAACTGGACTCCATACAGATAAGGTTGAAATTTCTGTACCGCCCACACTAGAGCTAGACATTCCCGTTCGACGGTGGAGTAATTCCGTTCGGCGGGTAACAGTTTTCGACTGGCATATGCCACCGGACACAGCACCGAAGGATTATCTCGCCCTTCCTGCAACAGAGTTGCCCCAATCCCTATGTTACTCGCGTCGGTTCTCAGAACAAACGTTTTCTCCAAATTTGGGAGTTGCAGGACTGGCCTATCCACCAAAGCCTGTTTCAGCTTCCCATAAGCTTCTTCACAGCTCGGGGTCCAGACTATAAGATCTGGTGATCCTTTCTTCAGGGTCTCGGTTAACGGCTCAACTTGGAATGTCGTACAACTGTTTAAATGCCTGTAATCAATACATAAGCGGTGCTCCCCGCTTGGCTTCCTCAACAAGACAACCCCGGCATTATAAGGAGAAGTCGAAGGAGTGATGATGTCATCGTCCAGAAGCTTCTGGATTTCAGTTTCCAGGGCCTTCTCTTTCGAAAAGGGTACTGGATATATTTTCTGGCGAACTGGGTCTTGGGTAGTCAGAGTCATATCAAACTCGACCAACCCTGTCCGCCCTGGCCGATCGGTAAGAATTTGCTGATGGGACTCTAACAACCGGATGACACGGTCTGTTTCTTCAGCCGACAGATCAGGATTTATATGGACATCCCTATAGGTTTCCCCAGGGTGTAATGGATAACCCCGATCCGCGTCTTCGCCCGATTCAGTTTCCATCGCGACCGCCATAGTCATGAGTGGGAGAGAAGTACCATCAGATCGTTCTTCAAACTTTTTGAGAAGGTTAATGTGGAAGATTTTGGATTTCCCCTGATCCGGATGGCATAGTTGGTGCGGGACACAACCCTTTCCACCGGGAAAGGCCCCTGCCAACCAATCTCGAGTTTATTGGAACCTACTGGAAGTAACAACAGAACCCGATCCCCCACCTTAAGAGACCTATCTTTCGTCCTTCTATTGTAGTAGGCCGCGTGTCTCTTCCTGGCCGCCCTCAGATTCTGAGCTGCCAAAGCCCAACCCGTCTGGAGTTTTTTCTTTAACTCTTCGACGTATTTATAAGAGGATACAGCTTCTTCAGAAGTTTCCTCCTCTGTCCAACATCTCAATAAGGCTTCTAAGGGACCCTTGATTGGCCTCCCGAATAGTAGAGTGGCTGGTGGCAACCCGGTCGACCCATGGGGAACCTCCCGATAGGCGAACAAGGCGGCTGAGATATACTCATCCCATCTGTCTGGTTTCTCTTGAGCCAGCTTCCGAAGCATGGTCATCAAGGTACCATTAAACCTCTCTACTTGCCCATTAGACTGAGGGTGATACGGGCTTGTATGAATGTGGTTGGTCTGGAAGATACGAAAGACTTCTTCCATCAGCTTACCACAGAACTGAGACCCATTGTCCGTTAGGATCTGGTTGGGAAACCCCAACCTAGTAAAGGTCTCCATCAGTGCATCAGCCACTCGCTTAGAGTCGATTGTGGCCAAAGGTATCGCCTCACCCCACATGGAACAGCAATCCACCATCGTGAGAATGTACTTATTCCTCTTCCTAGTCCTAGGAAGAGGACCAACAAGATCGATGGCCACTCTCTCGAAAGGAGAGTTCATAATAGGCATGTCTCCCAGGACTACCGGAGCTGTCCAGTGTTTTGGTGCCACTCGCTGGCACTCTGGGCACGACTTGACGTACCTACGCACGTCTCCAGTCATCCCTGGCCAGTAGTAATGGCAGGAAATGCGCTGGAGAGTTGCCCCGACACCCATATGTCCACTGAAAGAAATGGTGTGTCCCATATGAAGAAGCTGTTCCCGATAAGCCTTAGGAACTACCAGCTGTCCATGCTGGCGATCCTCCACTCCGGCTCTCCGGTACAGTAACCGATTCTTCATATAATACTGACCCCGTCTTGGTGGGTCAGAACTTTTTGGCAACTGGTTGAAGCAAGGTTGCAAAGTAGCATCCTGGCTTTGAGCAGCTCGTAACTCCCCAGGCAAGGGATTCACGATCAAGGCCGGCGTCTGCTCATCCTCCGATTGAGATCTGGTTTGCATCGCTCCTACGTACATGGGTTCGGTTGGAATCCCTAGAAAGACGTAGCGACAACCCAAGATCATTGGGAAGATTGGATCTAGCAGAACGGCTGCCTGTATAGTGCCGGTAACATATTTTGATTTGATGTCCACCTTCGCAATTGGAAGAGACATCGCTACCGCACTCTTTGTCGCCGTTTGAATCTCAATAGATTCTCCGGTTAGCTGCTCTGGACTCACTAAGTGTGATGAAATTACAGCCTCAAACTGCAGACCGGTGTCGTAGAGACACTCAACTGGTTGACCGTTCACAAGTACCGTTTCTACTACTGGTGGTTTTTCTAAATCTTTGTTCCCAAGATCCCTCCCTTCTACCTCCTTGTGAGACCCTTCCCCGGTTTCTACAAGACAAGCAGCATAGTGAGAGTCTTTCTGTTTACGCCGGCAATCAACCGTATTGTGTGTGGGAGATTTGCAATAGGCGCACCACTTTTCACTCCACTTTCTTTTAGGAGATCCAGGTGGACTCTTACCAGAGGGTTTCTTACTAGGAACTTTATCGAAAGGATCCTCCTTCTTAGGTGTGAGCTGTTTTAGGGTTCTTCTTCTTTCCAGACCATGTGTCTGGTGGTCGGGGATTGGGTTGTGACAATTCCCCATTATCTCCATGAGCTAGCACATACCTTTCCGCCAACGTGTTGACTAGGTCTAACCTTTCTGCCCCATTTTCAAGCAAGAAGGTTTGCAATGGCTTAGGCATCATTCTCTTCATTTGGTCCACGACCACCAATTCTTCCAAACTTTCATAGTCGTTAGCAAATCCAGCTAATGACATCCACTTCAAAAGGTAAGACTTCAGTCTGACACTGTAGGCTGCGAACATCTCTCCTGGCTCTCTCTTCGACTTTCTGAACTGTTGTCGATAAGTATGAGCTGTCATCTGGAACCTTTTCAATAAGTGCTTTCTCCAGAGCTTCATAGTCATTCTCCATACCAGGTGGCAACCTAGAATAGACCTCGTACGCGGTCCCCCTCAGGCCCTGTGAGAGTTTCAAGTTCCATTTCCCTCGTTCCAATCCCATAGCCAAAGCCATCGACCGAAATCTGTGAAGATACTGGTCGATCTTATCTTTGTGTTCATCGAACGGGAGCAATGGGAACTTCATTGCCTGGTATGGACCGCCACCAGAAGTTGTTGAGTCAGGGAGAACTGTGTCTCCCACTGCACCGTCTCTTTCCTTGGCAGTTTGAGCTTTCAGCTCCAGCTCTCTCATACGGAACTCATGGTCTCTGACTGCCTGCTCGGCCTCCATCTTCCTAACCTCAGCCTCCGCCTCAATCCTCTTGGCTTCGCGCACAGCCTGTCTGTAGTCTCTTTCCACCTCCTGCACATATTTCTGTAACTCCGCTCCATCATAACCCATTTCACGCCCTGTAGCCTGTACGTCAGCGACATTAAACCCAGCTGATGCCATCTTAAACTCAGAGGGCAAGGGACGAGGTAATTGTCCAATAAAATTTTTCTCACAATTACACAACAAGTTACATTACACGACCACAACACGTCGTATGTCGGTCAGTCTGTGTCAGGAAGAGTATAGACAATAGCCAGGCACGGTAGGCAGAACCTATTGATAGAAAACAAGGATATCTGTCCCCTATCACTAAATCAGCCAGAACTCCACCAGGATTTCAAATATCCCGCGACGTGCCCCCAGAAATTGTAACAAGCTACGTGGAGGGTCCCAAATAGCCCGGTCACAATGTTTAATTAATCTTCTATAGCCCTGGCTGGAATAGGTCTTTACCTGCCAACCCTCCTCCGTTTTCCCTGGACTCACTGTCACGCTTCCTTTCGACCTAGGGACCTATTTCCTGCAGTGTTCTTCTGGCTGACACATAAATAACATGGCAGTCGTCAGAACAACTTGGAAGTAATTTTATTAACCTAATCAAGAACAGCACAGGAACACATAAAGGCAGATAAACAGATAGATCTACACAGACACTACACTGGTAAAGTTTTGACACAGAGCCTCCAGTCACCACAGTCACAGATCCAGCTTCAGATACTGTCTGATCTGTCCAGATATATCTCACCAAAGATGTCAGAATCTCCTTCCTTCTCCAGCAACTGGTTGTAGATTCCACAGGCTTTTGTAGAATCCAAGCGACTGGTGTGTTGAGGACTTCTGTTCATTGCCACATGAATTAATTCGGCACCAGGTCTTCACTGACCTATGAAAAGCTTTACGGTTGCAGATACGGTGAGGTGTTCGTGGAGGGATAATGGATGGGTGCCTTTTAATGTCTGGTATAAACTGAGTATGCAAGAAAATCACTCTTAGGCTCCCTCCAGACAACAACTGCTCTCAGGCGTATGTTGTTGAAAAAAACCGGCAATGCACCAGTCATGCAAAATGTCCTTGCCTCAAGACCTGCACCTTGCCTCTGTCTCAGAGTTAAACACACCAAACCCTGAGTTGGCCTCGTCGGACATATTGGCGTTAGCCTAGAAGCACTGGTGATAATGTCCGTTAGAAGACATAGTCACTTTCCATAGCAGAGGACCCTGGAGATGACAAACAAAACCTGAGCGACTGGGCTGACTCATGTATCACACAAATACAATATATTTAATACCTGAATTACTGGGCCTGACCTGTCAGGTGGCCCCTGGATTGACCACGTCCGGGCTTGAGGAGACCTTCAGCTGGACGAAGTCCTGTTGTCTTTTTGCCCACAAGACACACTCTCCACATTCATACCAAGCCTTTATTATGATTTGGCACAATCATTTCCATGCTTCCCTCTCACTTACAAACGCTGCCTTTCTCACAACTACGATCCTGTGGTGTGGTGTGCCAAGTCAGCTGTGTGTTTCTCCCTCGTTACTAAAAGTATAGTATTGGAGTTGTAATGGCACGCCGTGTAGTTCCCCATTCCCCGCAAGACTAGGAAAGAAGATACCTACCCCCTCCCGGCTCTGCTCTCGTCTGAGCTGTCGCCGCAATGTACCAGCTAGTGCCCCACAGAACACCATAGATTTAGAGGAATGCAGGTTCTCTCAATGAGATAGAGAAGTCCATTATCCTCCCTACATCATCCTATCTAGTAACAGACGAAAGAGATAGTCCCGTGAATAGCCTCCTCTGGCTCAAGAAGATAGATCATAGATTGGTGGACTCCATCCCCAAAATACCATAGCCATCCACTGAGTATATACAACAGAAAGATGACAATCTGCCCAATTCAAGCCGTAGACAGAAAGATAGCAACAGCTCATCTGACGCCAAGAACAAATGAAATCCTCTGGGGAGATATATTGTTCCGTTTCACTTCCCCGGCTATGCCAAGAACAAGACGCGCAGCCAAATCGGCTAACGGTCACCCCCTACCAACATGGCAAGACTGCTGTTTTGCCATATCCTCTCCGTCGTTACAACAATAGAGATTTATAAGTACCAACTTTATTACAGCCTACGGTTACCTTTCTCCACCACCAGTAGGATGTTGCACCTCTGTCGTTATCTTTAATTAACTTTGACAAGTTGCAACTTGCAAACGGTACTTGTTGGCCCCGCCATTAATTCTTAGCAGCCGCACCAGTGCACATTTGGACGAAGGCGTCGCCTTCGGGACTTACCCGAAACGAGAGACATATATCTACTCACTCCATGTAAGATTTGTGGCATGAAGATAACCCAAAGAACTATCTTTCATGGATATTTGAGGGAACAAGAGAACTGAGAGCTTCCGAAAGCCTGTTTCCCCCTGTTTACCCAAGAATAACAGAATACATAAGGACATGAGCCACTGGCGTTTCGCTACATATATATATATATATACACACACACACACACACATATATATATATATATATATATATATATATATATATATATATATATATATATATATATATATATATATATATTCGTCAGTGACTCATCTATCAACCCGTCCACTCTTCTGCCGTACTAGCTTATCTGAAATAAAAATTATTAAAACAAAATCTGTGTTTATGGCAACCGGGCAAATACTTCACACTCTAACATCACGGAGAACTCTTCAAATACACATTAGTAACATTCCAGAAGAAAATGTAACTGAGCACAAAGTACTGGGTCTCATCGATATAAATCTAACCTGTAATTCGCATGTTCAAGCACTCGTTAAACAAAAAGAAAACAAAATGTTTAACAACTTGCAAGCATTAACAATTTCCATGATGACAACACAAGAAAGATATTCTATACTTCTATCATACAAACTCATGTCCAATTCTTAACTCTTTGAAAATAAATTCGTTCGTTCGTTTGTTCGTTCGTCTCTTTGCCTGTCTGCCTGTCAAAATACAAACACACACACACACACACACACACACACACACACACACACACACACACACACACACACAAACACACACACACAAGAACCGATAGCAATATAAAGGCATCTATAGAAACATACATAATAATAGTCACATGCGTGGGTGATCCAGATGAGAGTCTTAAATGTGTGTGCGTGTGTGCGCGCGCGCGCGTGTGTGTGTGTGTGTGTGTGTTTGTGTGTGTGTGTGTGAATATATTCTGAAAAGTTATATTCTGTAACATTTTTGGATGAAGTCACCACTGCGTCTAATGCAAGTCCTCCAGCACCGATAAAGTGCTTTCATTCCTGTAGAAAAAAAAAAAAAATTCTCTTGGTGGCGTGTGCACCATCTGTTGTGCCTCTTCATCGGACTGATAATGTTTTGAAGCTTTCTGCTCCACTTATACACTTGCTGGACTGAAAGGCATGCATCACCTTCATTCGCCGATGAATTTTTGTAGGTTTCATCCCTTCACTGATCACAAAACAGATAACAGAACACTTCTCCTCTTTGGTGCATGTCAAATGTGCATCGGCCATGTTTAAACTGTTCACCGTGTTCGTCTGCATCATGATGTCACTTGGTTAACACTCTTAACATCCTTAACAACAATATTGACAGGTTACAAGACAATGGCATGATTAGTGTAATTTCTTTTGCACATTTAAGGTTTCATTTGAAGGCCCCTCGCATGTTATTATGTCTGTGTATCAGTGTGTGTCTATATACGCGACAATCTACAAACATATGTGTCTATTTGCTGTTTTACAGCTGTCTGTGTTTCTATACATCCCTCGTTATTGCTATGGATTCTTGTATCAGTATGTATAAATATATTTATGTGTGTGGGTATGTGTGTGCGCGCGCGTGTGCGTGAGTGTGTGCGTGCGTCCGTGTGTGTGTGTGTGTGTGTGTGTGTGTGTATCTACAAACATCACTGTCTATTGCTGGTTCATAGCTATGCATGTTTTTAAAGATTCCATTAAATTTCTACGGGTTCTTTCCTCGTCAACAAACGACACTGTTTTCACAATAAAACAGATATAGTTGATTCTCTACGCGCAATCCTGATACACCTTCTCGGTCTCTGCTTTCTATCAGCCACACATAAATCTTTTCTGTCGGTCGACCTTATTGAAGATTGATAAAAGAAAGATGGATTTCAGGGTTTCAATAAGAAATAATATGTTCTCTCTCTCACTCACTCACTGACTCACTCTCTCTCTCTCTCTCTCTCTCTCTCTCTCTCTCTCTCTCTCACTCTCTCTCTCTCCCTCTCTTTCATCTTCTATAGTCCTATCTCTCTCACCCCTCTCTCTCTCTCACTCTCTTCATGTTTCATTCTCTACATATCTTACACCTTTCTCTTCCCTTCTTTTATCCTACGTAGTTCTATCCTCTCTCTCTCTCTCTCTCTCTCTCTCTCTCTCTCTCTCTCTCTCTCTCTCTCTCTCTCTCTCTCTCTCTCTCTCTCTCTTTCTCACTTTCTCTCTCTCGTGAAAAAGCCTGCCTAATGAAATCACATGTCAGTAAGATTAATGCCACGAACCCATTTAAACAATCACTCAATGACATGAGTTTTAAAAAAAAATCATTATTCCCACATGGACTGCCTACAGTACAGAGAACTAAATTACTCTAACTTTTTAATTTAAATTGATACTTTCAGTAGTTTGATGTTTTATGTGGTCGTCTCATTCTTCTTCTTCTTCTTCTTCTTCTTCTTCTTCTTCTTCTTCTTCTTCTTCTTCTTCTTCTTCTTCTGCTTCTTCTTCTTCTTCTTCTTCTTCTTCTTCTTCTTCTTCTTCTTCTTCCTCTTCTTCTTCTTCTTCTTCTTCTTCTTCTTCTTCTTCTTCTTCTTCTTCTTCTTCTTCTTCTTCTTCTTCTTCTTCTTCTTCTTCTTCTTCTTCTTCTTCTTCTTCTTCTTCTTCTTCTTCTTCTTCTTCTTCTTCTTCTTCTTCTTCTTCTTCTTCTTCTTCTTCTGTTTCGTCTTCTGTTTATCATCATACAGTGGAGCGGATGCCCTACACTAACTCAAGCCAAAATCTTTGTTCACTTTACAATCATTTGGCGTTTACAGCTAAAGTTGCTACAATGTGAGGCAGCCAGCCTCACGTCATCTCTCCTCAACAGACTTCTACGGCATCCTTGTTACGTTATAATATTGCTACTCTTTGTTATCCTTACGGGGCCCCGGAAACACACAGATTCTTTAATGAGGTGTTTTTGTATAAATGAGGACATTACTGCCTCTTAACATGCGCGTGTTAATAAATCAAACAATATTTTATGTGTCTGATATTTATTACAGGAAGTGGCTGACATACACTTTGATCTTCCTTCTTTGTTCTTTTATCTCAATTCCCCTTTATTTTCGTTTATGTTTCCTTCGTTCATTTTCTCCCTTTAAACGCTATGTTTTGCTTCATATATGTTTCCTTTTCCTCTCCACTGAACACCTGTACTTTCGTTCCCTTATACCTATACTTTACTGCAAATAAACTGTATGACATATATATAGTATGAGCTAATATTCAAACTTAATTACAACTGTAAAATATTATTTACAAAAAAAAACATTACCAATAAATAATAATAACACAAGTTAAGTTATAAAATGTAATTAGAATGATAACTTGTTAAAGACAGTGCTCTCAAGCTAATACAAAGGTATAGTTTAAATACAGACAGAGGTATGATCTCATAAATGATTTCACACAACATGCAACAAATAAAAGTGTTTAAAGGCGTTTACAGGCGAGTGGATCAGCTTACTTGCACCGGGTTTTATCCCATAAGTCTCTTTCCACAGGCCTGCCGTCCGGAAGCGTCGTACAAAGAACAAACTCTGTAGCTCCCGCGACGACCCACAGGGGACTCAACGACGGAGTCTGGAATCGAACCCACAACCTTCGTAGCGCGAGGCAGACGGCTTAACCATTTCGCCACAGAAACTCTCAATAACGAGACTCGGTGGCGCAGTAGCTAGCGCGTCAATCTTATATAACAAATATGAGATTACAATACAACAGTTAGATGCTGTGTTGTGCTGCTGTTTTCGGCAAATTGTTATACAAACAAGCAAAGTTAACCGAGTTAAGTTGTCTTAAAGAATGGCCCAGAACAAATCGTCGCAAACGTCAGGCAAAGAGGAGTATTCAGAACATCACTGAGAGTAGCAAAGAGAAAAAAGTCATAAAGAGATAGTTCAACGGAGGGAGGGAGAGAGAGAGTGATAACGAACGAACGAACGAATAAACTTCATTTTCAGAGGGTAACAAATTGGGCACGCATGCCTGTCTCACATTCGGCACTTCCAAACACTCATCTTTCGTTCATCAATAGCGCATGATGCATTCACTTAGGAAAAAAAAAACATTGTCAAATGAATGTTGTGAACATAAACAATGCATACTACCATATTATGACACACATCCCCTACCAACACATCACCCCCACACACACACACATCTCCTACCCACCTACATATACTCCCCACACACACACACACACACACACACACCCACACACACCAGGCAAACATACATGACCCCACTCACTCACCCATCCCCCACACACACACACATCTCCTCATCTACACACATTTTCCCACCCACCCCATAACCCACACCCACTGACTCACCCACATATCCTCCACCACCCACCCAAACATCCCCAACCACCCAGTCAAAAACACATCCCCCAACCACACATCCCCCACTCACACACACTTTTTCCCGCCAACCGACACACCCCGCACCTACCCGCATAGACATCCAACACTCATCCACACATCCCCCACTCACACACATCCCCCACCTACCACCACATCCCGCACCCACAAACACACAATCACCCACCCATCCCACATCCCCCAACCTACACACCCTCACCTACCTACACATCATCCACCCACCCACACACACCCAACCACCCATCCCCAACCACACATCCCCACCAACACACACATCCCACCCATACACACATCCCATCCACACACATCCCTTCACCCATACACACAACCCCCACACACATCCCAACCATCACACATATCTCCCCATCCACCCACACATCCCATCATCCACCCACAAACATCTCCTACCCACACAAATCCGACTACCTACACATACATCCCCGACCCACCCACACACCCTCCACCCACCCACACATCCACCCCCACACACATCCTTCACTCATACACACATCCGAGAGAGGAGTAGAGTGAGACATAGAGATAACGTGGATTGATGTGAGAAAGAGCGGGAGAGAGAGACAGAGAGAGAGAGAGAGAGAGAGAGAGAGAGAGAGAGAGAGAGAGAGAGAGAGAGAGAAAGAGAGAGAGAGAAAGTAAACGAACTCTAGTTTGTAATAATTAGGAATTAGGCACCCAAGCCCGTTTAAACACTGCCTTTCTTATTATTTCTATTTATACATTATTTCATTCACAATGAGTGATGCAAGGGGAGCGAGAGACGTGGGGTGAGGGGGGGGGGAGAGAAAAGAGAGAGAGAGGCGGGGGTGGGAGATCAAGGCAAGAAATATGAGAGCTTAAAAAAAAAACAGCAAAAAACCTGACATGCCAGTCTATCACCAAAGCACTAAAACAGTCAAGACATTTTAGAACGCCCGTTTTTCTAGAATATTCTACCGGGAAACCTGATTCTCTCTGCCGTCTGCTGATATAAATAGAAGGTGGGCTTTCCAATCCAGGGTTCTGAAGAGTCCATTAAGTCTAATTAATGTAAGTGGCTACAAGTTTTCATGGTGTTGGTGAAGAGCCAGGAATTTTGTGAGCGTCCTGACAATTTTATGTATCATTTGTTTGCAGCTTTTGTTGGATCAGATGAGTTTTCGTTGTCTTTCCTTGGTTGTTCCCCTTGAATGCCAGCTTCCAGTTTCAGATGAGAATCTAGTTAGAATGCGGTGATTAGCCATCTGTAGAGGTTTATTTTGTTAACATTCAAAGTTTACTGAGGTCATGAAACAATTCTTTCTTTTGTCGAGTGGTGTATTTTGTCTTGATGCTATTAATTAACTATAATTTTACAATGAAAGCCGTGGCAGCGCAGTGGTTAGAATGCTTAACTGCCGGGCACGTGGTCATGAATTCGAATCCACCTCCAGACGTGGATTAAAATACAAATTAACTTGTGAATTAACAGATCTAACCAGCCTTAATTATGTACCAGAAATGATATAGAAAGTAACAGCAGCTGGTGTTATATTTACCATATCGCCCATAGAGGTGAAAGTGCTGTAGAGTCGTTGCTAGACGCAAACCAGACGTCATGGATTCAATCCTCAACGTCATGGATTCATTCCTCAACGTCGAGGATTCAAGTAAAAATAACAAACTTGACCTGGACTCCCAATCGACCCAGCCTAAAATGGGTACCAGCATATGCCCTGGGAAGTAAAGGCGACTTGCAAGATACTGACTACATCACCTACAGTGTCTATAGAAAATATGAGTATAGCAACTGATTCAAATTGCACCTTAATGCTCGTAAAATATCCCTTACCTCTTTTTAAAAAACCATCTGTTTATTTGATCTTTAATGTTTTTGAGAACTGTTACAGGAGTATGTTTAATCAATAGACTTATTTGATTAATTTATTTGTACACAATTTCTATTTTGTGCTATATATATATATATATATATATATATATATATATATATATATTGTGTTTGACTTAGTGTAATCTTACTTTCGCGGTCGATGGTCAAAATGACATGCACATACGAAGGTATACGCATTTCTGGGCTGGGCGACAATCAGTTCCCTTGGCATTAATGGCTCAGGTAGCAGCAATCATAGATAGCCACATTCTATAGACGTCTACATAATACATGCATTCCAAAGCCCACGTTTCAACGGATCCCGAAGAAAATGGCATACTTATCACTGCACCTGACGTCATCCTATAGGGCGTTGTCGTTAGGTGTTCGGCTCTATCAGTTCTCCAGCAAACAAGTCTGCATGCTTTTGAGAATGATCTTTTTAAAATATGAGAGGGAACTACGGAGCACTTATGTATGTTGGTGGGCAGGTGCTGCGTCGAATTTAATACATGCATTTGTAAGTTGATGTTCTGTAGATTTTAATATAGTTTTATGAAGAGATGGTTAGTCGAATTTAATACAGATCTGTATTGGCAGATAATCTGTCCATTTTAATATAGTGTTGTGTGGGTAGATGCTGTGTCGAGTTTCATACAGTGATGTATGTGTCGATTTTAATACAGTGATGAGTAGTGATATATGTCGATTTTAATACCAAGGTTTGCTGTATGGAATCTCTTGCAACACCACAGCGTACATTTGAGAATGATCTTTTCAAATATGAGAGAAAACTACAACATGCTTGTAAAGGTTTGTGGGCAGATGTTATGTTGACTTTAAAACATGTGTTTGTAGGCAGGTGCTCTGTAGATTGTAATGTACAGATTTGTGAAGAGATGGTTTGTCGATTTTAATACAAAGGTGTGTGGGCAGAATACTTATGTAGGTCTGAGAGTAGTTGTTCTGTTGACTTTAATAAATGTTTTTGCAGATACTGTTGATTTTAATATAGAGACTAGTAGGGGATGTGATTTTTCGATAATAATATAGTGGTTTGCAGTGATGTTTTATTACATATGTTTTGTAGACAGATGCCCTGTCGATTTTAATATCGAGTTTAGTGAAGAGGAGAATTTGCAGATTTTATTATAGAGATGTGTGGACTTTTGCATTGTAGATTTTAATATAGAGATGTGTGGACTGATGCATTGTAGATTGTAAATACAGTCGTGTGTTGGAAGATACAATGTCGATGTTACCAGAAAAGTATGTGGGCGGATGCTCTGTCGATTTTTATACAGAATGCTAAGGGGAGATAATTTTTAAAATTATAATAGAAATGTTTGTTTGCAGTGGATCTATCAGGGCTTTGTTAAAATAGATAACTATGTGCAGCTGCTTTGTTGATTTCAGTACAGCGGTCAATGGGGAGATGATTTCTCTGTTTTTAATACACAGCAGTTGCTCTTCAGTTGGTATGTACATTATAATATAGATGTTTGTGAGCAGATGCTATGTCTGTTTTAATCCAGAGGTTTGCAGGCAGATGTTTTGTCGATTTTAAACAGTAGTATATTGGCAAACGCTCTATCGATATTAATACAGAGGTGTTAGTACACCAGATATATCGATGTTGCGGACGCGTTGGTGTAACGGTTAGGACATTACGCTTACAATGTTATGAGATGTCGGACAAGGGTTTGATTCCAGCTCTTCTCGTTCTCTATGGGAGGGAAAGACGTATTACATATTCCTACGTGAACTCAAGCCTATACACAGTTGATGATACTAACGCTTTTACAGTGGAGTGTGGTCAGGTGCTCTGTGGAGTTTTCTACAGTGATGTCTGTACAAACTGTCCTGGTTTTGTCATGATTTATCGCCACGAGTTTGTTTAGAAGAACAGTTTGAACACTGAAACAAGTAGAGCGATTCAAATCTCTGGCTTCAACATATAAACATGCAGAGAGATTCAACATTGTAACAGATAAAGAGATATAACAGAACCGCTTGAATACTGAACAAGAGGAGAGAATCGACGTGCTGCAGTCAACATATAAACATGCAGAGAGATTCAACATTGTAACAGATAAAGAGATATAACAGAACCGCTTGAATACTGAACAAGAGGAGAGAATCGACGTGCTGCAGTCAACATATAAACATGCAGAGAGATTCAACATTGTAACAGATAAAGAGATATAACAGAACCGCTTGAATACTGAACAAGAGGAGAGAATCGACGTGCTGCAGTCAACATATAAACATGCAGAGAGATTCAACATTGTAACAGATAAAGAGATATAACAGAACCGCTTGAATACTGAACAAGAGGAGAGAATCGACGTGCTGTAGTCAACATATAAACATGCAGAGAGATTCAACATTGTAACAGATAAAGAGATATAACAGAACCGCTTGAATACTGAACAAGAGGAGAGAATCGACGTGCTGTAGTCAACATATAAACATGCAGAGAGATTCAACATTGTAACAGATAAAGAGATATAACAGAACCGCTTGAACACTGAACAAGAGGAGAGAATCGACGTGCTGCAGTCAACATATAAACATGCAGAGAGATTCAACATTGTAACAGATAAAGAGATATAACAGAACCGCTTGAATACTGAACAAGAGGAGAGAATCGACGTGCTGCAGTCAACATATAAACATGCAGAGAGATTCAACATTGTAACAGATAAAGAGATATAACAGAACCGCTTGAATACTGAACAAGAGGAGAGAATCGACGTGCTGTAGTCAACATATAAACATGCAGAGAGATTCAACATTGTAACAGATAAAGAGATATAACAGAACCGCTTGAATACTGAACAAGAGGAGAGAATCGACGTGCTGCAGTCAACATATAAACATGCAGAGAGATTCAACATTGTAACAGATAAAGAGATATAACAGAACCGCTTGAATACTGAACAAGAGGAGAGAATCGACGTGCTGTAGTCAACATATAAACATGCAGAGAGATTCAACATTGTAACAGATAAAGAGATATAACAGAACCGCTTGAACACTGAACAAGAAGAGAGAATCGACGTGCTGCAGTCAACATATAAACATGCAGAGAGATTCAACATTGTAACAGATAAAGAGATATAACAGAACCGCTTGAACACTGAACAAGAGGAGAGAATCGACGTGCTGTAGTCAACATATAAACATGCAGAGAGATTCAACATTGTAACAGATAAAGAGATATAACAGAACCGCTTGAACACTGAACAAGAAGAGAGAATCGACGTGCTGCAGTCAACATATAAACATGCAGAGAGATTCAACATTGTAACAGATAAAGAGATATAACAGAACCGCTTGAACACTGAACAAGAGGAGAGAATCGACGTGCTGCAGTCAACATATAAACATGCAGAGAGATTCAACATTGTAACAGATAAAGAGATATAACAGAACCGCTTGAACACTGAACAAGAGGAGAGAATCGACGTGCTGCAGTCAACATATAAACATGCAGAGAGATTCAACATTGTAACAGATAAAGAGATACAACAGAACCGCTTGAACACTGAACAAGAGGAGAGAATCGACGTGCTGCAGTCAACATATAAACATGCAGAGAGATTCAACATTGTAACAGATAAAGAGATACAACAGAACCGCTTGAACACTGAACAAGAGGAGAGAATCGACGTGCTGCAGTCAACATATAAACATGCAGAGAGATTCAACATTGTAACAGATAAAGAGATACAACAGAACCGCTTGAACACTGAACAAGAGGAGAGAATCGACGTGCTGCAGTCAACATATAAACATGCAGAGAGATTCAACATTGTAACAGATAAAGAGATATAACAGAACCGCTTGAACACTGAACAAGAGGAGAGAATCGACGTGCTGCAGTCAACATATAAACATGCAGAGAGATTCAACATTGTAACAGATAAAGAGATATAACAGAACCGCTTGAACACTGAACAAGAAGAGAGAATCGACGTGCTGCAGTCAACATATAAACATGCAGAGAGATTCAACATTGTAACAGATAAAGAGATATAACAGAACCGCTTGAACACTGAACAAGAGGAGAGAATCGACGTGCTGCAGTCAACATATAAACATGCAGAGAGATTCAACATTGTAACAGATAAAGAGATATAACAGAACCGCTTGAACACTGAACAAGAGGAGAGAATCGACGTGCTGCAGTCAACATATAAACATGCAGAGAGATTCAACATTGTAACAGATAAAGAGATACAACAGAACCGCTTGAACACTGAACAAGAGGAGAGAATCGACGTGCTGCAGTCAACATATAAACATGCAGAGAGATTCAACATTGTAACAGATAAAGAGATACAACAGAACCGCTTGAACACTGAACAAGAGGAGAGAATCGACGTGCTGCAGTCAACATATAAACATGCAGAGAGATTCAACATTGTAACAGATAAAGAGATATAACAGAACCGCTTGAACACTGAACAAGAGGAGAGAATCGACGTGCTGCAGTCAACATATAAACATGCAGAGAGATTCAACATTGTAACAGATAAAGAGATATAACAGAACCGCTTGAACACTGAACAAGAGGAGAGAATCGACGTGCTGCAGTCAACATATAAACATGCAGAGAGATTCAACATTGTAACAGATAAAGAGATATAACAGAACCGCTTGAACACTGAACAAGAGGAGAGAATCGACGTGCTGCAGTCAACATATAAACATGCAGAGAGATTCAACATTGTAACAGATAAAGAGATATAACAGAACCGCTTGAATACTGAACAAGAGGAGAGAATCGACGTGCTGCAGTCAACATATAAACATGCAGAGAGATTCAACATTGTAACAGATAAAGAGATATAACAGAACCGCTTGAATACTGAACAAGAGGAGAGAATCGACGTGCTGCAGTCAACATATAAACATGCAGAGAGATTCAACATTGTAACAGATAAAGAGATATAACAGAACCGCTTGAATACTGAACAAGAGGAGAGAATCGACGTGCTGTAGTCAACATATAAACAAGTAGACAGATTCAACACGATCGCTTGCACACTGAAGCGACAGGATGGATTCAACATTGAAACAGGTAAAGAAATGCAAACAACCGCTTGCACACTGAAGCGACAGGATGGATTCAACATTGAAACAGGTAAAGAAATACAAACAACCGCTTGTACACTGAAACAATTAGATAGATTCGCCACGCTTGCTTCAACATATAAACAAGTAGAAAGGTTCAACACGATCACTTGAACACTGAACAAGATTGATTAGAATTTCAACATTATGTATAATATACCATTATTGTGATGTGAGTGAGAGAGTTAGTGAGTGGAAGAGAGAGAGAGAGAGAGAGAGAGAGAGAGGGGAGAGAGAGAGAGAGAGAGAGAGAGAGAGAGAGAGAGAGAGAGAGAGAGAGAGAGAGAGAGATAGACAAAAGAGAGAGAGTTGAATTGGATCACTAATTTTTACGCTACACAATGTATATGTACAATTTTTTTTCCACTTCCTACAATTTTTTGCGAGAATGCTCACGACAATCATCATTGTCTCAACTGTGCGTAAAGTGTGGGAGTTTGTTCTTATTAGTTTCAGTGATCATGTATGTGTGCAGCTGTGAGGATGTTTGTGTGGGTGTGTATGTGAGGGATGTGTGTGGGGGTGTGGGGAATGTATGTGTGGAGGGGTTATGTGTGGGGGTTGTGTATGGGTTTATGGGTGATGTGTGGATGGGTGAAGGGATGCGTAGTCGGTGGGGGATGTATGTGTGTGTGTGGGGGATGTATGTGTGTGTGTGAGGGATGTGTGTGTGTGTGTGTGTGTGTGTGTGTGTGTGTGTGTGTGTGTGCGTGGGGGGATATTTGGGAGGATTATTTGAAGTATGTGGGTGTTGGTGTGTTGAGGGTGTAGGTAGGGAATGTGTATTTGGGTGGGTGAATGGGGGTATACGAGATTGTGTGGGTTGGAGGATGGGTGTGTAATGGGTGTGGGGGATGAGTGTGGGGGGGGGGAGTATGTGAATGGGATATGTCTGTGTGGTGGGAGTGTATGAGTGTGGATGGGGTAAATGTGAGTGGGTGGAGGATGTATGTGTGGGTGGTGAGGATGTTTGTAGGTGGGGGATGTGGGGGGGGGGGGGGAGATGTGTGTGTGGGTGAGAGATGTTTGGGCGGGGATGTGTATTAGGAATGCATGTGGGGGCTGTGTGTGTGTGTGGGAGGATGTGTTTATGGGTGGAGTTTTGTGTGGGAGGGGAGATGTGTGAGAGGTGGGGGAGGTGTGGGCTGTGCAGGTGGATGGCGGATGTATGTGAGGATGGGTGATGTGTTTTTGGCTGGGTGATTGGGGTGTGTGTGGGTGGGAGGGTAGATGGTAGATGCATGTGTTGATGGGCGGGTTGGTGATGTGTGGGTGTGAGTGGTTGATGGATAAGTAACGTGAGTGGGTGGATGTGTGTGAGAGATCAGTGTATGGTTGGGGGATGTGTGTGTTTGTGGGAAGATCTGTGTGAGCGGCGGATGTGTATGTGTGGGGTATATGTGGGTGGTGGGATGTGTGTGGGTGGGAGGTATGTGTTTTTGGGTGGTTATGTGTGGGGGTATGTGTCGGCAGGTGGGGAGATGTGTTTGTGGGTGGGGATGTGTGTATAGATGGGGGATGTGTAGTTGAGAGGTGGCGGATATTTGGTGGGTGAGTGGGTGTAGGTTGGCTGATGTGTGTGTGGGTGGGTGGTGAAAATTGTGCGGGTGCGGGATGTATGTGTGGATTGGTGCGGGATGTGTGGGTTGACGGAGGTATATGTGTGTGGTTTTGTGATGTGTGTTTTGCAGGATGGTTGCGGGTGTGTGGGTGGATGGTGGAGAATATGAGGGTGGATGTGTGCTTGTCGGTTATGGGATGGGTGGGGGATGTATGTGTGGGTGGAGAAATGTGTGTGGGTGTGGGATCAGTGGGTTTGTGGCGGCATGTATGTTTGCCTAAGTTTGTGTGAGTGCGTGAAGGTATGTGTGGATGGGTGTGGGTGTGGTGGGTGGGGGATGTGTGGGGGGGGCTGAGGGATGTGTGGGTGGCTGCGGGGTGTGAGGGTGGATGGTCTCACAACATTGCAATATGCACTGTTTATGTTTACAACTTTCATGTGACAATGTTTTTCCCCCATGTGAATGTACCATGCATAATATGCATTGATTACGCTTACAAAATCCATTTGACAATGTTTTGTTTTCCCTATGTAATTGTAACATGCCCATTTGATGAATGAAAGATGAGTGATCGAAAAGGCCGAATGTAAGACGGGCCTGCGTGCCCAATTTGTTACGCTTTTAAAATAAAGTTTGTTCGTTCGTTCGTTCTCTCTCTCTCTCTCCCTCTCTCTCTCTCTCTCTCTCTCTCTCTCTCTCACACACACATACACGCACACACACACGCATATATATATATATATATATATATATATATATATATATATATATATATATATATATATATATATATGCGTGTGTGTGTGTGTGCGTGTGTGTGTGTGTGTTGACTACAAGATATAGATGTACGGTTCAGACAAATAAGAGTAACCGCTGGACGGTATCTTCAACATGAGAACCATCTTTGAGAAATGCAGAGAGTACAGTATGTGTCTTTATAATTGCTTCATAGACTACAGCAAGGCTGTTTGACTGTTCAACACCAGACATTGTGGAATGTCATGAGTGATATGGGGCTTGAAGTACATTTAATCAACAAGTAGATGTCAGAGTAGCTGGTGAAAGATTAAAATTTATTTTCAGTTGAAAAAGAAAGCAAAACAGGTCTGCATTCTCTCTCCATGCTTTTTAAATATATATATGAAGAAAACATGACGAGAAATGTCAAAAATGACGAGACCAGAGACAATTTAATCAATTCTTAATTGGTGGAAATCCAATTCCATAATTTATATATGCAGATGGTACAGTCATTCTAATGGAAGCAGAAGAAGATAACCGGAACGTAAAGGATGGACAGAGGGTCCATGGGAATCTCGATATATGAAGCCTATAAACGGGTACTCTCCCGCTGTTTATACTTCACATCGACACCGCAAGGTACAAGAGAAACAAGATGAGATGAGACAGTGTTACTCTCAAACAGAGCTAAAGGATAAGATTCTGTTTGTAAAGAGAGACAGTCAAAATCAACAGCTTCTTTGTGAACTAAAGCAAAACAAAAGTCTATAAACAAAACTAAATGTCAATCAAAGATCACAATCAATTATCAAGAAATTTAAAAGTCACATATTTTGAATATCTTATCTACGTAATCAACACCAATGAGGACCGTTTAAGAGACGTTGAACGTAGACTGACCATAACAATGCACAAACTTAGCAACACTAAAATCTATGACACAACACTCACCATCATCATGTGCCTTGCCGATAAGCGGTCATGTTTTGCCATCTCACACGATCACCAGTGTCGTGGATCAGCTCTGTGATCTTGTCTCGACCATACTACTAGGTCAAACCATCCTGGCATTTAATTCTATGCCTTCGTTTTATTCTTTTACACTCAATCTTGCCACTTGTCACCAAATTCTGCAATTTATTTCTTCTCATAATGAGAACAAATATGTGTGACGTCTAATTTCTCTAAACAGTTTACGGTTTTTATTTGTTTCTTGTAGGACTTGGTCATTGATTTTTCTGTCTGACCATGGTATTATTTGCATGTTCCTCAAATACCAAAATTCCACAGCCATTAAATGTTTTTCAACTTGTTTGCTCATTGTCCACGTTTCATATCCATACAAATGTACATGTTTTATGTAACACGAAAACACTCTATTTCTCAATGCAAATGACATAATTTTATTGGTCAGTATGTTTTCCATCTTGCAAAAGGCTACCTTGGCCATTGCTATTCTTGTTCTAATCTCTTCAAGGGATCTCCCATCAGATGTTATGACAGTTCCGAGATACCAATTCACTTGTTTAAGAATATTCCCATTTAATTGTTAGTTAGTTAGTTAGTTAGTTAGTTAGTTAGGTAGTTAGTTGGTTGGTTGGTTGGTTGATTGATTGGTTGGTTGGTTGGTTGGTTGGTTGGTTGGTTAGTTAGTTAGTCGCGGTGCCAACCTCACAGCAACGGGTCTTCCCCATTATGCTCCGTTCCTGTACCAGTGAATATCACACAAAATGCTCCTCTCTGCCCCATGTGAAAAGTGAAATAGACAAGAGTCTCGGCAAGCCAACAACCCGCACAGTTGTACTGTGCATAATGCCGCCGCCAGAATGCCAACACAAAAGTCATCCATAGAAAATTCAGTTCATCGTCGATGGAAGCGGCAGTCACTAGAAAACCAGCAGCCACACATTAAAAGTCGAGAGGATCGACTCCATTGCCCCGGGATTTATCCCACATTGCTCGGTCCCCTTCGGCAGGGCGGCCCGCTTAAATCATCGCACAAAGCACGAACACCGTAGCTCCAGCGACGACCCCCAGGAGTCTCTGAGAAAAATGCACTCGTGAACCGAAGAGGCAATCCAGTCAATTCTAAGCGATAGGTCGGCTGCCATCGTTCCGAACATGCAGTTCACGGTACAACAATCGCGGTCACATGTAAACACATTCCAAACTAAATTCACAGCTCATAGTGTCGTGCCACGTACTCCCATTGACATATATAATACTTTAGCAAGCAAGTTAAAGTAACATTGTTTAGAACATGCATTTTCCCGCTGCCAGCATATGGATGTGAGCCATGTGAGACCAATCCTCAATCACTAAAATAGACAATTAAAGAAACTAATTAGAATATCGTGAACCGAGAAGAAGAAAAATATTGAACTTTCGCAAGACCTAAATATCGAAGAAAATGAGGTTATAAACGGTACCACATCTCGGAAACTAAAGTCCGGTGGTTGTATTAAACATCCCAGTGGCTGGGAGAGAACAGTGATAGAAGGCCTGGTTCCTGAGGGAAGAGGCATGGGTCGACCAGCAAGATGATAGACACGGAACATTGCAGAAATCATGATGGTGCATGAGGCGGGAGGAATGGCCAGAACAAGAGATTTTTTTTCTTTTTCCGGCGCAGAGTGACGTGCTATTTCTCTCTCTCTCTCTCTCTCTCTCTCTCTCTCTCTCTCTCTCTCTCTCTCTCTCTCTCTCTCTCTCTCTCTCGCTCTCTCTCTCACACACACACACACACACACACACGCATACACACACACACATACACGCAAGCACGCACGCATACACACACGCAGGCGCATCAATACACATACACACATATATATCAATCAATCATGTGCGGGAAGCGTGGGCGGTCACGACTCGTCATTTCACTCGATAACCAGAGTCGTGGATCAACTCAGTGTTCCTTTCTCGACCATGCCATGTGGCCAAGCCATCCAGGTATTTACTTCTCGGTCTTCCTCTTGGTCTGTTCCCTTCGATCTTGCCAGTTGTCACTAAGTTCTCCAATCCATGTCTTCTCATAACATGTCCAAAAAGTTGTGACTGTCTACGCCTAATTTCTCTAATCAATTTACGATTTTCATGTCTCCTGTAGTACTTGGTCATTGGTTTTTCTGTCATCCATGGTCCATGGTATTCTTTGCATTTTCCTCAGAAACCACATCTCTGCAGCCATCAGATATTTTTCAGCTTGACTGCACATTGTCCAAGTTTCACAGCCATACAAAAGAACAGGCTCTATGTATCCCCTCAACACTCTTTTTCTCGTTTTATTTGATATCTTTTTATTGGTCAGTATGTTTTTCATCTTGCTAAAGGCTACTTTCGCCATGGCGATTCTTGTTCTAATCTCTTCAAGGCATCTCCCATCAGATGTTATGACTGTTCCAAGATAATTGTACCGATTCACTTCTTGAAGGTATTCCCATTTTATTCATTATGAGTCACTTAAACACACACACACACACACACACACACACACACACACACACACACATACAAACACACACACACACACAAACAAACACACACACACACATATATATATATATATAAACATAATGTTGAATGAATAGTTGTCTGCGTCCTGGGAGTTGAAAGAGGACATATGACAAGGACAGGACAAAAGTGAACTGCAGAAACGAATAATAAGCTACGCATATATCTGTCCCATATCACTCACTATAAAGCTCTGAAACATACTATAAACAAACTGGAAAATTGTGAAAAGAATCTAGAAGCTCTCTACATGTGGCGCTGTTTTATGGTTTAAAGAATGAGCTGGACATATGTGAGATCGAATGAATAAATATGTATTGCGAATAGTCCGATCCGATCCGATATGAAAAACAAAAATGGCAAACTCGGTCTCCCTCAACCTGCTTCTTTCAGCGTTGGTTTAGATAGTCGATCCGTGGGTTTGTGTGGGTCTTTTCACCCTGGTTTTTCCTTTTGCTCTCTTACGAGTGATGTCTGGTTCTGGTGAATTAGTTTCCATTTGTATTGCATCTTTGTGGCATTGGCTTCTGGCTCTGATGGTGCTTTCTTGTAGTAGCCCCCCCTCTGGTTGATTTGGCAGCATGTTGTGTATCTTCTTCGGTCTAGTCCGGTAATCTGCAAACTTCGACAGGAGTGATCGTCGCATCTAGGCTGACTAGGCTTGTGTCACGTTTCCGATTGAAGACTGGCTTTCCCTTGAATTTGTTGGTAAATGTGAATGAGTTGCTGGCGTCTTCTTGAGGTTGTACGTATGACTGAGACTTGGCTTCCTCGTGCGTCTGTTTGCTTTCTTTTCTATGTAGTGACTTTAGCAGCTTTTCTATGTTTTCTTGTTCTTCTACGTATGGTTCTTCTGTGTTCATTTCTGCATCTTCTGTTGTTTTGGTTTGGGTTGACTCTCTCTCTGATTTTAGAAGTTTTCTCTCGTCTTGAATTGCTTGAAGTAACTCCTCGTTCTTCTTGATTGTCAACGCCATGTACTCCGCCTCTTGTTTTATGCTTTTATGAGTCTCTTTTATTTCGATCAGAATCTTTTGAATGTCGCTGGTCGGTGCCGGTCTTTGCAGAAGCTTGACTTGTTTTTTCAGCTCGTCGATCTCCCTCTGCAGCTGTGCTCTTTCAGTTTGCGAGATGCCCGTGGCTGTCTCGCACCTCCGCATTGCGTCTTTAAATGGTGTCTTGGTGACAGTGGCGATTTTTAACACGTCCCTGTGTCTTTGGAGGTACGGACATCCCAGGTATCTTGCTCCATGATGTCCCATGCAGTTGGCGCACTTACGTTTCCTGTTAGGCGCCCTGAAGTCCACGTCCAGCTTGGCTAACGGACACTCACTAAAAGTGTGATGCTCGGCGCAGTAGCGGCAGATGTCAGTTTTGCTGCGGCATAGTGCTCTGCTGTGTCCGGCCCTCTGGCATCTGGAGCATTGGGTGATCTTGGGTATAAATCCCTCGGGCTGTTGTAGTCTTTGATTAATCGACACCTGTTGTGGGATCTCACAACCCTCAGACGTCACCACCGCCAGCGTTGTAGGGATCCCTGAGTAGGTCATGATCCTCTGTGCCTTCAGGATTCCGATGTGAAAGTTCTCTTTCTGCAGCTGATTCAAGATTTCGTCGTCTGACAGCTCTACTTGGACACGTTTTACCACCCATTTGGCTGTCTTGGAGTCGGTGTTGCCGGCTCTGGTGTCTTTCTCCTCCTTCTTCTCGGCTGACTTGGCTCTTGTCTGTGGTGGGCTGATCTCGGTCTTTCTCTTGGTAGCTTCAGTTGAGTTGACTGTAGTTACGTGTTCTTTGCTGCAGCTTACAGGTAGTTTCACATTCGTCTTCTGTCCGGCCTTGGCGGCTCCCACGCTGCACATCTTGCTTGGCTGTGGTTTTTTATTGCTGTTTTTGCGTGCCATTCTCCCCCGTATCAGGTAGCTTGAAATTATAAGGCGACTTGGCTTGATAGCGCTGAGAAGTGCTGTCAAGCGAATCGGGCTCGTGTGCGAATAGTAGAAATCGATAACTATTTAAATCTATACAAGCACTGAGGCTGTCTAGGCGTGGTCACAGTCAGAGACGTAAGGACTTATAAGTGAAAATAGAGGCTGCAAAATCCAAATGCAAGGGGAAAAGAGGGTGTCCAAGATACAACTACACAGCATAGTAATGCAAGAGCGGTGGGGCTTAGACTTAACTCTGAACTCAAGAGAATTGTTGGGGATAGGAAACAATGTTGTGGCGTGACCAGATACCTTGAACAGCGGACTTCTGAATAGCTAATCTGAGAATACAGTTTCCAGTTAACGCAGAAATGTTTGGAACACACTTGTTGTTTTGCTGTTTATCGAGATAGACTGTCATTCACATCGAGGATCATCATCTACACTAACACAACTTTCATGGAAACCCGTTTTCTACGCCAAAACTCGCTTTCTGAATGAGAAGTCAATGTTTACGTCCAACGTAATCTGGTGTCAGGATAGAAGGCAGTACCTCGCCATCAACCCCCCGGGAGTTTAAGAACGAGCGCTTTTATCCTTTCAGCCACGCCGACTACTACGATTATATTATAACTGAATATAGTGTAATGGCTTTACTTTCTTCTTATTTTTACAAATCTCTCATTGCATTATCTATTCTCACATTGATAATTATATTTGCTCCTCTTAACATGTCACTGCCGTTGCCAAGATATAAATATAATTCTATATCTGGTAGTGGAGTTTAACTACGGATAATATAATTTCCAATTTTCTTATTTATTCTCCTTATCTGTTTCTGTCCATTGTGAAATTTTTCTTTAAAATTTCCTTGTTGAATCGTTTGCCAAAAGTCCTTACTTTATCTTGGAAACAATGTGGATAAAAAGTTCTACTTTATCAGTTTCTGTTACGCAGCCTACGGTGTTCAGGGTTATAAATCCTGTAAAATGTTAACTGTGTTTATATTTGAGCGGAGGCGGGGAATTTTTAGAAATTAACCTGGATCGTTTGAGCCTGAAATAGGAACCCAGTAAATATTCTGGGAAATAAAAGCGACAGACGTGATACATACAACATCATTATCACGTACCGATTGGTCTAAACGAATTGCATCACCATCATATACCCAATACACAATATCAATCAATCAATCAATCAATCAATCATGTGCTACGCGTGGGCAGCCATGACTCGCCATTTCACTCGATCACCAGAGTCATGGATCAGCTCAGTGTTCCTGTCTCGACCATGCCATGTGGCCAAGCCATCCAGGTATTTACTTCTTGGTCTTCCCCTTAATCTGTTCCCTTCGATCTTGCCAGTTGCCCCTAAGTTCTCCAATCCATTTCTTATCATAACATGCCCACAAATTTTGACTGTCTACGTCTAATTTCTCTAATCAATTTACGATTTTCATTTGTCTCCTGTAGTACTTGGTCATTGGTTTTTCTGTCTGTCCATGGTATTCTTTGTATTGTTTCAGAAGCTACATTTCTGCAGCCATCAGATGTATATATGCATGTATAGGGAGCCGTGATAGCGCAATGACTAGCATTCATGTCTATCGGTCCGATGTTCATATGTTTGAATTCGCATCAGGGCTAATTGTTTTAATTAGTCTGTGCTGCTAGGTCGACGTAGCTTTAAAATGGGCACTAAGAAATGTCCTGAGAAGTAAGGACGACCGATGTGATGTCAACCGCATTACCTATCATAGACAGGCAAGTTGTCTATGAACAGACGGTTCCTGCTTTGTATACCCACTACATCTCAAAGAACGTAACATGGTCATGTATTTTATTGGCATATAAGTTCCGTGTAGAACTGACTATTATTAAATGACTCATGGAAGGCTGTGGCAGCTCCTGAAATAGAATATAGACTATTAGTCTTATTGTTCAACCATCAAGTCGTCTCGGTCATTGATAACTGCTTATGTGCTTTAACAGTATCTGCTTCACCGTGAGAAAAACACGGAAGTTGATCCAGAATGCAGGGATGAGAAATGCTGTGGGTTGCAGAAGACAAACCTCTATCAGAACGGTGATGTATATAAGTGGGCTCATGTGTGAAGTGTGGCCAAAGCCTACACGTAATACACTACTGACGATAGACAGCCGCTGAGTGGTAAACTGAATGCTCTGAGAAGAAGCCAAACAAGCGAGGGAAAACATGGATGATTCAGACAGAAGATGATGTCTCGCAGATTATTACAATAAATACTCAGGGACAGGAATGGATTACCAGCGGGAGTTACAAACTCATTTCCCACCAAGTCACTGTCACATTGGGCAGATCATGTACAGAGATGTGAAATGGGATGCAGAAATATCTCAGCAACTGATGAATGAAAATTCTCGCAAAAGCCATGCAACTAATGGTTCTGTGAGTCGCGAAGAGTAATTCTTTCGGATATTCTCAACTAGGATCAGGAGTTGGTTGTTGCTGGGCATAATAGAATCCCTGGGTTTAAAATCTTAAGTATGGAGATGAAGACAGCCGTCATCACTGCATCTTTTAGGTAGCTAGCGTTTACCGGAAACACCAGAGCAATGATAATGCCTTCTTCTCAGTCTGTATTCCGCAAAGTTCAAAAAGAAAAAAGGTGGAGCTGCTTAAAACACAGAACGAACCGGAGAGCACAGAAGAGGAAACGGCGAGTGAACTGAATGAGGACGACGACCCAGATCAAGAACAAATCCAGCCGGCGATGACAAGTCGTCCCATACCAAGACCGAGCGATCAAGAAGACACGACAAACCAAAGACGAACAAAAAGAGTCACCGAAGCTCCAAGACGTGGAAGGAAGAGAAACAACAGGTGGGACGAGGAATGGTAGAGCTCCCTGAAAGAAACAGCACCATATGACTGGGTGGGTACACAATAACTCCAGGCCTCAGCAAGTGCGCGACTCTGTCCAGACATGTAAAACTTTATCAAGACTTTATGAACGAAATTAACCAATCAGAAACCAGGAAGCTGACAACAAGCAACCAGATATTTGAAAGTTTCAACACAAGCTACGCAATAAAGGCCCCAACTACAACAAGTTTTCAAAACAGTTGAACGGGACCATTCGTACTGAGGGACGGAACGAAAGTGAAAGATGTAACAACATATCACAGTAACAGATGTTACAACATATATAGTAACAGATGTAACGAAATATCCCAATAACGGATGTAACAACTTATCACAATAACATATGTTATAAAATATCACAATAAGGGAAGTAAAAATATATCTCAATAACGGATGTAACAATATATCACAGCAACAGACGGAACACATAAATCAATAACATATTTAATAACATATCCCAATAACAAAATTATCAACATATCACAATAACATATGTAACAACATATCACAATAAGAGATGTAACAACATATCCCAATAACGGATGTAACGACTTATCACAAATACAGATGTAACAAAATATCACAGTAACAGATGTATCAACATATCGCAGTAACATCGCAGTGGGGGAGACACGACATATCCCAAATAACAGATGTAACAATATACCTCAATAACAGATTTAACAACATATCCCAATAACGGATGTTACAACATATCACAGTAACAGACATAACGACATATCCCAATAACAGATGAAACAACATATCAAAATAACATATGTAACAATATATCCCAATAAAATATGTAACAATATATCATATAACAGATGTAGCAACATATTCCAACAACAGATGTGACAACATATCACAATAACAGATGTAACAATACACCACAATAAAAGATGTAACGACATATCCCAATAACAGATGCAACAATATACCCCAATAACAGATTTAAGAACATATCCCAATAACGGATGTTACAACATATCACAGTAACAGACATAACGACATATCCCAATAACAGATGAAACAACATATCCCAATAACATATGTAACAATATATCCCAATAAAATATGTAACAATATATCATATAACAGATGTAGCAATATATCCCAACAGTAGACACCTTGCAGTCTTGACAGACCAAAGTATGTGAGTGGAATGTGGCCAATATTCCATCACAATGTCTGGGCAGAGCTTCAGAGATCATGTGATGCCCAAACGACATGATCCCTCCCTCGGCCTAGTCTTGTGTATTCCAGAGGAATGGGTATATCCCAACAACAGATGTGAGAACATATCACAATAACTGATGTAACAAAATATCACAATAACTGACATAACAAAGAATAACATTAACAGATTTAACAACATATTAAAGGGAGCTTGAGTTTGGGCTGAAGTGTGGTTCCGGCGAGAAGTAAGAACAACCTAAAATACACCTGGCGAATTTTGTTGAAGGAAACGGGTCATGTATGGATTTACCCGGAGTGCTATTATGTCGATTCACAAAGATACAAATACCGAGAAACTAATGTATTTGTAATGTGCGGGAGGAAACAAAAATGGGAATCTAGACAATTCATAAACCTCCGGAAATCGTCAGATTAGGGCGTAGGCTCGTCAGCCAGTTTATCTACACGGCCTAATTTCCATTTACAATACCTACCTAGTTCGGGTTTCCCAGTCGGGGTGTTTACTGGTGACTCCTGCAAACTGCAACAAACACTCACACCAACCCAAACTCACTGCCATAACTTCCGGCGTTGCCAGCCATAAAATCACTAGACCAAAAAGCAAACAGTTCAGCCTTGCTGTACTGTTATTATATCCCCATCCGCCATAGCCAAAAGTGCTGTACTATCTCTCTTGAAAAGCGCACCTTATACTGTACTGGGTTTTTCAAGCACATTTGCAACAACCATCACTTCCGTCAACGCCCAATGAAGCGACTGTGCAAACACTTCACGGTTCATTAAATTCAAAATCCCAGGGTGTGGTTTCGCTGTCTTGGGGGGTGCCGTTCTAATGAACAAGTTAACCGTCTTCATCAAAGTCATAATAATGAAAACAACAACCGCTATAACATAGGACTATGTTAGATTATCCCACCCTGGTTTATTCATGTAGGCGGTTGTGATTACATACAAAACCGGAAGACATAGTTAAAGAAACCGGAAGACATAGGTAACGAAACCGGAAGACATAGTCAAAACAAGCTAAGCACTACTAGTAATTTTTGGCTGTCAACGGTACAGTTAAAATAATTTTATTATCTTTCCTGTTCATTATCCATCAGTGTGTAGTGAGGATCATCATCAATATCATCATCATCATCATCATCATCATCATCATCCTCCGAATAGGTCCATAGGTCTTCCAATCTTCCTGAGAATCTCCCCAGCGTATAAATCGACCGATCGTACCAATTCTGTTATCCATCAGTATGGGTAGTCATTTAAAAAAAAAACTAATTTACTGCCAATATAGAACCTTGCGGGGTGTATGGCAGAGGGGTCTTTGAGACTGAGGAATTAAGGCCGCCTGGCTAGTGCAGTCGCGCGAACTGTGCAGGTTAGGACTTTCTTTTCATTGTAATCGGCATCGCATTTTCGGTGTGATCTACATAGGCTAAACCACAAATCACACTTCTATGTTCGTCTTCATTTAGCGAAACAGCTATCGTCTCTTTCTCTGCTGCCCCGTAGTTATTTGATTAACTGCAAGAAATGAGAGACACAGTGGTTGTAGAAAGTGAGAAAATGGGTTTGAATAATAGGACGACAGAAGTAATGACCATATCAAAGAAGCAGATTGAAATATCCAATTAATGTAAATGATGTTATTTTGGGGCAAGTGCAGAGATTAAAATATCCTAGCGCATGCATAACATCAGATAGAAGATGCATAAGATAAAGAACATAATAGAACATGCAAAATGTGTATTCTATAAACTGAAGAACATTATAGGCAATACGCCCTTGTCACGGAAAGTAAGACAGAGAATTCTTGAACTATACAACTTTTTTTCCCTCTTGCATATCCTATTTTACAGGACATTGCAGTCAACACCATCATTTTTCAGCTGCTGTTGTTGTCTTGGCAAGTTTTATATTCAGTAGTTTGCCATTGCTTTTTGAACGATCGGCTCACATACCTTTCCTTAAGAAACCAACGCGACGCGACCCGCTGCCGAATCTCGCGCAGATGTGTTTCGTACATGGGTATACGGGATTACGGACAGCGTTCTTAACCTCTTCGCCAGGGAGACCAGCCAACGTAGAACTAGTTCTAGCATATGGCTTCGAATCCTGGACAATGATCTCTGGACTTCAGGCGATTGAGAAGAACTGATCATTCTGGGCCACATCAATTGACAGATGTCAGTCGCGGCGATCGGGAAAACTTTGAGCTAAAACCTACAATGGGTGATATGATATTCTAGTATGATGATCTGGTTGCGTCTAGCGTGAGTAGCGTGTTCAAGTGGTTACCCACCTGCCTCACACGCCAGTGATCCGAAGCTCGATGCTGGGTCTAGTCAGGGACATGCACTACTGACGAGCTCAAACGTGAGCGAAACTCGAGTCTAGTGCTTCCTATCCGATGTGGACTAGGCCTTAGGTTTGTACCGGAATACGATCAGCGTTGCCAGTAGTGTGTTGTGCTCAATCTTCAAATTAGTAAACAAGCGGGGGGTCGGTGGAAGGGGAGAGAAATCCCTGATAGGTTTGAGGTGTGTTTAAGAATGCTAACAACCTTTGGACAGCCAAAATGAGTAATCTGAACATTTTGAGTGAGATTGAATCACAAAAACAACTTATTACAAACATTTAAAGAGGCTACATTATGCGAAAACAAAAACTGGAACATGTTGTGACAAATGGACAGAAAAAGAGATAAAGGGAAAACAGCGATAAAAAATTATTGACAGCCTAGTGTCATGGCATGAAAGGCAATCAACGAACTTAATCATGCTCTTGTAGATCGCAAGATGTATAGAAGCATGAGCACCCACCCCAGTCGGTAAGGCACTTGCTGCTGATATGATGATAGTTATTAGTTTCGTTTATTTTCTACTTAAGGAAGTTCGTTTTCATATGTCCAGTTAACCAATGTTTCTTTTTGCACTTGTTCTACGTGAAGAAGGTTAATTTGGGAGAAATACAATCTCTTGTAACGTTATCAAGATGTTGTGTACAAAGATTAGCGTACTGGCACTTACATTTAGTGAGACTAGGTTCAAGTCTCAGAGTAAGGTTGCAGGTTATCTATCGGGGATTAAAGAAATAATTAACTGACGGTGAGTGTTTTACTTTTTTGAAATTTCTAAGTATGTGACTTTTGGTGTTTTACGTGTGTTTAAGCATGTGACTATTTGTGGTTTACGCGCTTTTAAGCACATTGGTGTTTTACATGTCTTTGATATAGTGAATATTGGTTGTTTACGTGTCTTTAAGTATTTGACTGAGTCTGTTAGGATTTACATATAGTGTCTAATATAGTGAATATTGGTGGTTTACGTGTCTTTAAGTATTTGACTGATTCTGTTAGGATTTAAATATAGTGTCTTTAATATAGTGAATATTGGCGGTTTACGTGTCTTTAAGTATTTGACTGATTCTGTTAGGATTTAAATATAGTGTCTTTAATATAGTGAATATTGGCGGTTTACGTGTCTTTAAGTATTTGACTGATTCTGTTAGGATTTAAATATAGTGTCTTTAATATAGTGAATATTGGCGGTTTACGTGTCTTTAGTCGGCTTCGTGGCTTAGAGGTTAGCACCTTTTCTCTGTTATCTCGTATACTCTCCTGGGTAACGTAATGATTGTGAGAATCAGCAGTGGTTCGAATCGCATCGGTAACTTACGGGGTATGTGAGCCGGCCGCTCAGAAAGCAATGGCAAACTACTGAGCGTAATCTTGCCAATAAATCAACATACAGCTGAAAGATGCTGGTGTTGACAGCGATGTCCTGTAAAGGATATGCAAAAAAAAACAAAACGTGTCTTTAAGTATTTGACTGATTCTGTTACTTACTTAACTGTGGGTGTTTCAAGTGCCTTTAATTATTTGACTGAGGATCTTCACGTGTCGCAGAGTATGCCACTATTGGTGTTTAAGGTTACGTAAAGTGTGAGATTAGTGGTATGGCATCTGTCTTGAAATATGTGACTATTCGTGTTTCACATTTCTTAAATATGCTACAGGTAATGTTTTACGTGACTTCAAGTACGCAATAGATGGTGTTTTACGTGTTTCAAGTAAGTAACTGATGAATGTTTTACGTGTATTCATGTATGTAACTGATGACGTTTCACGTGTCTTCAAACATGTGACTACTGGTATTTCACGCGTCTTCAAGTATGTAACTGGTGGTGTTTCGCGTATCTTTAAGGCACGCCGGTTCAACAAACAGCTGAAACATACGACACTGTCTAATGTGAGTAAAAACCTTCGAGATGTTCCGGCGAATAGATAAATCATCACACCCTGCTCAGGGAAAAAATGTCGGCTTTCATTGTGGCTTTTCTTTTTCCTTCAGCCATCAGCGCGTGGGAGATTTTTGGCTGGTCTCGTTGGGAAGTCGCGAGCAGCGGATACGACCAGAAATGCCAGCCCACCATGGGATAAAAAGCCGTTAGGAGTCTGTTCCGATTGAATATTGCGGAAAGAATAAAGCGCGTACGGTTGTGGTAATTTCGCCGTCTAGTCATTTTCATCAACAATTTTGCTTCGTTTACTGCTGTATGGAAATCTTTACCTTATCAACTCTTGGGACGATTGTAAAGAGAACATTAGAACATTGGTGGATTTACCGGTGGATTCTGGATTTTGTATGTGCGAGTAGTAATTTCATGGTGTAAAGTCAGTATTGGATAATTAAGATATGGTCGAGTACATGACTGGGTCGTGCGTAGAATAGCAGCTTAGCTGCTGGTCAAATGTTACATGACATGAGTTGTATAGGTTGTATTTTTAATAATAGTGCAGTGTCTGAAAATATTGCCGCTCCAAGTTTTGTATTCACTCTCTGTAAAGCTCATGCAACATAACAAGTAAATACAAAACTTGGACCGGCAATATTTTCAAACACTGCATAGTCATTAAAAATTCACCCTGTACACCCACAATGAGGAGTCTAAACTTATTATAACACGCTATAGTCTAGAAGCAAGAAGTAGATGCACCTTGCATTAGAAAGAATAATTTCTTTGATATACGTCTTACTTCACATAGAATGTCTACCTATAGTAAATCTGGACACGGATAAAATACCTGCCACTTTGTTACTGTGGACGAAATACTTAAAACGTGTCCAAAAGCGACACTTCAGTGAGGCAGATTGTAAACATTATAAGTGCATTTAATAAACTACTATAGGCATAATAGTTACCAGTGAAATCCATACTGATGAGAGTACACTTACCAGAGTAAATTGTCACAACCGGAATACTTGCCAGAATAATCATTACTGAATAGAGTAGATTTAACAGAATAAACTGTTTCAAACTGAATACTTTCTAGAGTAATCCTTGCTGAAAAGACTAGACTTACCAGGAAAAACTGCTATAAGCGGAATACATACCAGAATACACTGTTACAAAGGAATACTTACCAGAATAAATTGTTACAAAAGGAATACTTACCAAAGTAACCTTGCTGAAGAGAGTATACTAACCAAAGAAACTTTCTTCAGATGGAACACTTAACTGAGCAAACCTGAGCTGCATAAAAATACTTACCAGAGTTACTACAGAAGGATTCTTACTGCAATAAGCCTGGTTGCAGACAGGATAATTGCACTGATGAAGACTTGCAGAATAATTTCCCCAGTAAGGCTTACTGCAGGCGAGGCTAGCTAGCCCACATAAGTCTTGCTACTGGATATTTTTCCCGAGAAAGTCTGTTAGGAAATGATGTATTTCTTGTGTTGAAGGTAAATATATTAGACAGGAGTAATTAGTGATCTTAATAACAAATATGTGAATCTGCGGGTATACAAGAAAGAGATGGAGGTAAGATTTAGGTGCACAAACATTCACACAGGTACAGAGAGAGAGAGAGAGAGAGAGAGAGAGAGAGAGAGAGAGAGAGAGAGAGAGAGAGATAGAGAGAGAGATAAGGGACATTCAGAATTAGAAACAGAGGGGTGTTGGAAGGACATAGAGAGAGTTAAATAAAGTGAGAGGGGACGAGAAAGATATAAGGGGTGGTAAACAAAGAGGAAGCGAGAGATAGAGAGAGAGAGAGAGAGAGAAGAGAGAGAGAGAGAGAGAGAGAGAGAGAGAGAGAGAGAGAGAGAGAGAGAGAGAGAGCGTCGAAAGTGGGTCAAAGATCGTGAGGAACAAATAGAGGAGGGAAGGAAGGATGCAGAGATTAAGAGAGAGAGAGAGAGAGAGAGAGAGAGAGAGAGGTAGAGAGCGCGCAAAAGAGAGAGAGAGAAAGGTAGAGAGAGAGAGAGCGGACGGGAAGAGACGTAAAAAGTGATAAACACATAGAGAATAGAGATATAGAAACTGAGAACCAGCGACAGAGAGGGAAAGAGACATAATAACGGATAAATAAACAGGCATGAGTGTAGGGACAATGATAATGAGAAACAGGCAGGGGTACAGGGACAGTGAGAATGAGAAACGGGCAGGGGTACAAGGACATTGAGAATGAGAAACGGGCAGGGGTACAAGGACAGTGAGAATGAGAAACGGGCAGGGGTACAAGGAAATTGAGAATGAGAAACGGGCAGGGGTACAAGGACAGTGAGAATGAGAAACAGTGGGAGGCGGAGCCTGAGTTCAGTCAAGCAAGGAACACTTGTGCACGTCTTGAAGCTTACTTTGCACATGGTGCCAGCCCATAATTTTAAAGTTCACTCGTCACTCGATGGCTGATGCGGATAATATAATGCCGATCGTCTTTACAGCCCATGACATTTCCTGGTCATTTCCATTATAAGCCAGGTCAAACTGTCAGCCCAGGCTCATTATGAACACGTCCGCCTTTATTGGGATTGAACCGCTTGATCACCGGCTGGCAGGTAAACTTGCTAGCCACTGCACTGTCGCGGCCTTCAGGATGGGAGATACATGATATTAAAGAAAACAGTGGGTGGATGAGGGAAATAGAGAGTGTGCAACAAAGAGAGAGAGAGAGAGAGAGAGAGAGAGAGAGAGAGAGAGAGAAAGAGAAAGAGAGAGAAAGAGAGAGAGAGAGAGAGAGAGAGAGAGAGAGAGAGAGAGAGAGAGAGAGAGAGAGAGAGAGAGATATCCCCGCACAGATTGCATAATATCTGCACCAGGGACCCGCCCAATTATATTTGAACGAGTGACAGACAGACTAAGAGATATCTCCTGTTTGATCACATTATGTTCTACATTAGTGAAGACACTAGCCTGTGAACTCTCTCTAACACCACTCCATACAGCACCATCGCTCCATTAACAACATTGCATGTGCAATAATGCCACGGAGAAAATATACACCTGTAATGTTTGCGGGTAATAACAATCATAATTTACCCAAATGACTTTTCCAGTGTATCTAGCTGTGGAAGTGTGCAAAGGTAAGATCAGGCTTGGCTCTGTATGCGAGGTTCTAGCCATGTCAGGCTAGGAATGAGATCACTAGGTAATTATGCAACCAAACGTGACGGTTTACGCCAGGCAGACCTGATGCCTGCAGGTTTGATAAACAGAAACTGTAGAGAGTTAATCATATTTCACCTCGTGTTTATTTAGTAAATATTGGCATCTAACCCTTGTCCGTGAACGAACATTGTTTGTGTTATGAGACAAAGCTGTTTACTTTTGCTTCTAGCTCCGGGTTTGCTATTTTGTGAATCTTTTTCATTTTCTCGAGTTGATCTTTCTGGATTCCACCAACAGGTGTTACACGACTTTGGGATAACCCATAGGCTGGTTGGTTGGTTTGTTGTGAGACCTCTGGAAGACTGAGTTCTAACTCTTTAATGCAATGCGTTGACGTTCAGGTCTGCTGAACCATAAACAGAGCTTGCATCTATCCTGGAGAATTTTATAGAAGTGCGCGTTCTTTGCAGGACGTTGCCATCAGATCCAACCCCTACTTGCTGTTTGCAATTGGTTGTAGGCGATTTTACGTTCAGTAGTTTGCCATTACTTTCCACATCAGGTATCTGAGTTCTCTCTCCACTTGGATTGTGATGCAAAACTATCAACGCCCTCTTCAAGCACAGGGCGGGGTGTACAGGACAGGTAGGGGACGACACATGGTCTTCATCACGGACTCAAGGAGTATGCTTAGTTAGGTGGAGAAAGTAATGTTTCGCTTGGAATGGCTCACCTCGCTTCAGTGGTCTCAAATTGTGAGAATTGTGTGGAGTGTATGCCCTGGCCATGCGAGAATGCGGGTAGTGAACAGGCTGATATGCTGGCAGGGAATGCACCTCTTGTGGTAGATTGCCTATGGACAAGGGAGAGGTTGTCGTGGGACCAGGTGGAGAAGGTGGGGGAACAGATTGAGAAACCGTTTGTGGAAAGGATGAGTTTGCGGGGGATTGGCAGGAGTTCTAGTAGAATCTCAAAACTGAGAGGGAAGACCAGGAAAAATTTCAATCAGATAGTTGTGGGAATGATTAGTAATGTGACTCTTTGCTGGTTGTTGAACGAGTGGACTGTTCGCGTATGGGAATGTCCTGAGTGCAGTGATGTCGGTTTTTAGCTCAACTAAACTCAACTTTTACGGAGACGGATGGCGATCATGTCCATGGTAGTCAGTTTAGTCTGTGGATAGACCACATCACGGAGACTTGCCCCGAGGCTTGGCCAGTGTATGTTCTGGTCCTGAACATGCGATCCAATGATATGTGCCTTGCCTACCCAAATTGTTAGGTAGTTAGGGCACTAGCTCACTATCTATGACACATACTCGTATGTATGTGTCCCTTGCCATCTGCTTATCTAGCACCAGGAATTTTCCTCTTTCATATATTAACATTTCCTACGAAAAGGTTGTTCTTTTCTTCTTTCGGCATCGGTCCAGTAAGCATAGTGTGGACAGCGCAGTTTGTCTCAACATAAGAACATATCAATGAAATATATATATCGTTTGGACAACGTGTTTAGTCTCAACATAAGAGCATATCAATGAAATAGATATAGTTTAGACAACGCGGTTAGTCTCAACATTAGAACATATAAATGGAATCGATATAGTTTGGACAACGCGGTTAGTCTCAACATTAGAACATATCAATAGAATCGATATAGTTTGGACAACGCGGATAGTCTCAACATTAGAACATATCAATAGAATCGATATAGTTTGGACAACGCGGTTAGTCTCAACATTAGAACATATCAATAGAATCGATATAGTTTGGACAACGCGGTTAGTCTCCACATTTGATTACACCTCCAGAGTAAGTATAGCGTGGGTAGCACAGTTATTCTCAACATAAGACCACACCCATGTAATAAGTGTGCATCTAGTCATTTTGCATACAACGACTTTTCATTCCCATTTTAGATCTAGTCAATTTGAATACAACGACTTTTCATTCCTAATATGCATCTGGTCACTTTAAATACAGCGACTTTTCGCCACTAAGACGTTATTGCTTACACGAACACAATATTTATTCATATGCAGAGGTTTTCAGTAGCCTTTTCTATGTGAAACTGTCTCAAAAATATACAAGAAATTAGATACACTGTAATTACAATATACAGACAAGTCAGTACTTGGGATATATGAACAAAAGAATGCAAGAATCACTGTCTCGGACGGACAGCTTGTGATGTTCGAGTATAAGTGCATGGTTCAGCGAGAGCCTCGGTAACACAATGTCTAGTACGCTTGCCTGATGACCCAGTAGTCATGCGTTTAAAGTCTTATCGAAGCCGGGAGTTTTATTTTCCAGTGACCTGGGTTCCTAAGTCAACCCAGCTTAAAATGGGTACCAGGAAATGTCATGTTAAGTAATGGCGGTCGGTGTGACCACTCAGCCGTCTAGTGTCGTTTGGTCAATAAAATATGGGACAAGCATCGTATGCCCTGTGAGAGGAGATGGTGCAGTAGTTAGCACAATTTTCCTGTGAGCCGAGATGGTGTAGTAGTTAGCACAATTTTCCTGTGAGCTGAGATGGTGCAGTAGTTAGCACAATTTTCCTGTGAGTCGAGATGGTGCAGTAGTTAGCACAATTTTCCTGTGAGCTGAGATGGTGCAGTAGTTAGCACAATTTTCCTGTGAGTCGAGATGGTGCAGTAGTTAGCACAATTTTCCTGTGAGCTGAGATGGTGCAGTAGTTAGCACAATTTTCCTGTGAGCTGAGATGGTGTAGTAGTTAGCACAATTTTCCTGTGAGCTGAGATGGTGCAGTAGTTAGCACAATTTTCCTGTGAGCTGAGATGGTGCAGTAGTTAGCACAATTTTCCTGTGAGCTGAGATGGTGCAGTAGTTAGCACAATTTTCCTGTGAGTCGAGATGGTGCAGTAGTTAGCACAATTTTCCTGTGAGCTGAGATGGTGTAGTAGTTAGCACAATTTTCCTGTGAGCTGAGATGGTGCAGTAGTTAGCACAATTTTCCTGTGAGCTGAGATGGTGCAGTAGTTAGCACAATTTTCCTGTGAGCTGAGATGGTGCAGTAGTTAGCACAATTTTCCTGTGAGTCGAGATGGTGCAGTAGTTAGCACAATTTTCCTGTGAGCTGAGATGGTGTAGTAGTTAGCACAATTTTCCTGTGAGCTGAGATGGTGCAGTAGTTAGCACAATTTTCCTGTGAGTCGAGATGGTGCAGTAGTTAGCAGAATTTTCCTGTGAGTCGAGATAGTGCAGTAGTTAGCACAATATTCCTGTGAGTCGAGATGGTGCAGTAGTTAGCAGAACTTTCCTGTGAGTCGAGATAGTGCAGTAGTTAGTACATTTGTCCTGTCAGTCGAGATGGTGCATTAGTTAGCACATTTGCCATGTGAGCCGTGGTGGTGCAGTAGCTAGAATGTTTGCCCCGTGGTCATGGGTTCGAATTCACATTGAAGTGCATTTTTTTTTTGGGAAATACTAACCGTGGCTTCCAGATCTATGTAGTTTAAACTGGGTACTGGGAAATTGAAAGTGATATTGACCCATCACACCTCGAGTGACCATTGGCCTATCCAAAAATGGGGCTCTCACCATGTGCGTGTATGCCTCAATGTAAAAGGATCTTGTGGCCGAGAAATATCGATTGTTAGAATATCGATCTCGCACACTGGGGGTTTATGATAAAGACATAAATTGTAATAATATGAACATTATATTTATTTAATTGTTGACTGTTTGAATGAGAGCACTCACTTATTATTTCGCATCTGATCTGTTGTAAGGTGGTGACTCTTGGAACAAACACGAAAGTGCTTGGATGATGTGGTTTCTGAAACAGATGTTGCTAATGCCCTGGCGTAACTAGCAACACGTGAATGGAAGTTGCTAATACAAGTGTAACATTGCACACAACTATAAGAACAAGGCATATAATGAGTCTGCTACTGCTACCACTAGTATTGGGACTCATCGCTAGCTGTTGAAAATAAGGACAGACCACGTATGGGAATGTCCCTAGTGCTGTGATGTCGGTTCTTGACTCTACTCAAGAACGAGATACATCGTTATCTTTGGTCTCACAACGATAATAGATGTACTGGAGTGAGTCGCGACGAATCGACACATTAGCACTAGAAGGGCCAGACAGAGAGAAATGATCCTTGACGGTCTAAGACGATGGCATGGATTAATGTCATCAACAGAACTGATCGGAATCGCTAGGGTCCAAGATGTGTGAGAAGACATGAACGTCCACAGCACTCGGCTAGGCATATGATGATGATGATGATGATAACTACCGAATGTCCACGAATGCTGGTGTGTGCCAGGATATTTTTTATTTTCTTCTCAGAAATAATGACCGCAGTCTCCCCTTAGTGTAAAAGGTAGGTTTGAAGAATCAAAATCTGAAGTCTTCCCGAGAATAGAACACATGTATAACGATCTTTCACCCGGATATTCTAACACCTCGGCCAACAACATTTAACGTACAAAAAGTTCAGCTGAACAATTACTTGTACTCCCCAGCTTCAGCTATTTCCCTCCAACAAAGCCGGTACCAAAACACGTCAAGTGTTCCTGTCGTGATTACTTCTCTGGCAAATTGCTTTTCATGTTCACATCGCCAATGCCAGTACACAACTTCCGCTGTTTATCACGTTTACCTTTGCTTGTTTTATTCTTCTATCTTTTATTTCTTTCTTAGACTGGAGTTTTGGGCTGAGTGTAAAGGTTTGAATCACTATCTGGGACTATAATAGAATGTTATGTCACTATAACACAGTTATTCTTGACTCAAGCTGTACCGAAGAACTCACCATACTTTGGCGAAGTAATATTTAAACAACAAAACAGTTTATTTTATCAGACAGAGGGCAAGGAAATGTTATTCAGAACCTGTTCTGCTGTATGGCAATGATTCTTGGAATGTGAATTAACGAATTAGGAAGAGCTTGGAAGCAACGGGGGTGTGGACCCTGCGATGAATATTGCAAATATCTTGGCGAGCCAGAGTAACTAACTAACACACGTCATTATACACAACTGTAAGAAAGAGACGATGTTGTTTGTTCTTGTAATCAGAAGAGAAAGACTGGAACACGTGATGTAGATTAGAAGGATCAGCAATAGGAGAGGCAGACGCAGGCTGAGAGAATTGATGTTGGATGACTTTAGGTGTTGACATAAAGGAAATATTATACATAATCTGTTCTGCTGTATGGCACTCTGCTGACTTCACTCTATCTATCTATATCCAACTGTTTGCACACCTTCGGCTCCACATTTTCGTATGTGGTACCTTTCACAACTGAACTGAACTGAACTTCTGCGTTGCCTTCCTAACAACGAAGAATGTGTGCTTTAATAGTATTAAATTTTCGCATTTCATGTTTTTCTTTGGATCTGTTTGTGCCGTTCCGTTCCTGATCAATATTATTATAATCAAAACGTTGTTTGTTATGTCGTAGTGTACTTATTTGTATTTTATTATTTTATTGAATTTTTCCCCTGTTATTTATGTTCAACAATATGGAGTCGTCGTAAGGTATGTACACGGTGTCCGTGGTTAGTACATCTCACTTTTTCGTAGGAGTTACACATACGTAACTGTTTTTATTTCCTGATAGCATAAAGTAACAACATCAATCTCCAGACGACCAGGGACCGACATCTACAGAGATACATGTTCACCTACGCCAGGTGAGATGCTCGCCTGCTGGCCCGGTGGCCATGGGTTTGATCCACATCGCGAGGGATTCGAATTTTTAAAATTGACTTGGATTGCCAGTGAATCCAGTTTAAAATGGAAGAAAATGGAAGAATGTCTTGGGTATGAAATGTGGCCGGTTACAGACTGACCACATCACCCACAAGTGCCAGTTACACTATAACATTATGGATCTGGCACTGTATGTCCAATGCGCCTTAAGGCGTGAAAATGGGTCCTTTAATTACTTACTACACCATTTGAGAAAGGTGATGATGTGTGCCATACATGCATTACTGTTCCGGTCTGTGAGTGATAATAACGTAACTCTTAGTATAGGGAATACCACTTAAAGTAGCTCGAACATTCTACGCGCATTAAAACACCGTCTTCTTCATCATGTGCCATGCCAGTCAGCGTGTTTCGCCATCTCACACGATCGCCAGAGTCATGGTTCAGCTCTGTGTTCTTTTCTCGACCATGCCATGTGGCCAAGCCATCCAGATATTTACTTATCTGCCCTCCCCTGATTCGTATCCCCTCAATATTGCCAGTTGTGACCAAGTTCTCATGTTTATTTCTTCTAACAACGTGTCCATAAAAGTGTGACTGTCTACGTCTAATTTCTCTAATCAGTTTACGGTTTACAACACCAGCATACCATTTAAAATAACGATTTTGGGGACATGCATCATTCCTCTGGCAACATACAAATGTGAGTTTTGACAATTTCGCAATCACTAAATTTTTTTTTTTAATTTAAAAAAGGGCATTTTGAGCTCAAATGTTACAATTAAGTTCTTAGAATATCATGGACCAAGAGGAATAAAAATACCGAAACTCTACAAGATCTGAACATCGAAGAAAACCGTCTCATAAACAGTATCAGTTCTCGGGAACTGAAATACTTTGAACACATTAAACTAAACAGTGGCTTATACAGAACAGTGATGGAAGGCTTGGGTCAAGGTAGAAGAGACAGCGATCATCCAGCACGAATATGGCCACAGGGCATTGTAGACACCTTGGGCATGAGGGTGCACGAGGCAGATAAATTGGCAAGAGATTGAGAAGCTTTTCGGCGCGCCGCGTAGAGAGCGACATTCTGCAAAAGACTTGCTATGTGTGTAAGAGAGGGGGGGGAGGCAAAGAGAGAGAGACGAGAGAGAGGGGGGGGGAGAGGGAGAGAAAGAGAGAGGGAGAGGGAGAGAGAGAGCGAGAACGAGTGAGAGTGAGAGAGAATGAGAGACAGAATGAGAGAGTGAGACAGAGGGTGAGAGAGAGACAGTGAGAGAGTGTGTGAGAGAGAGAGAGAGAGAGTGAAAGAGAAAGTGAGTGAGAGAGCGCGAGAGAGAGAGACAGTAAGAGAGAGAGTGGGAGAGAGTGAGAGAGAATGAGAGAGAGTGAGAGAGAAAGAGTGAGAGAGATTAAGAGTGAGTGAGTGAGTGAGTGAGTGAGTGAGTGAGTGAGTGAGTGAGAGAGAGAGAGAGAGAATGAGAGAGAGAGTGAGAGATAAAGTGAGAGAGAGTGAGAGAGAAAGTGTGTGAGAGTGTGAAAAAGAGAGTGTGAGAGGTTGAGATAGAAAGGGTGAGAGAGAGAGAGAGAGTAAGAGAGCGTGCGAGAGAGTGTGAGAGAGAAAGAGTGAGAGAAGGAGAGAGAGTGAGAGAGAGAGTTAGAGAGAGGGAGAGAGAAAGAGTGAGAGAGAATGTGAGAGAATTTGAGAGAGAGTGATGAGTGAGAGAGAGAATGGGAGAGAGTGAGAGATAGAGTGAGAGAGAGTGAGAAAGAAAGTTTGAGAGACTGAGTAAGAGAGTGAGAGAGAAAGAGGGAGAAAGAGTAAGTGAGCGTAAGAGAGAGTGAGAGAGAGAAAGAGTGAGAGAGTGAGAGAGAGAGGGAGAGAGAGTGAGGGAGAGTGAGAGAGAGAGAGTGAGAGGCGTAGTGAGAGAATGAACGAACGAACAATCTTCATTTTCAAAGGATTACGAAGTGGGCACGCAAGCCCGTCTGACTTTCGAGTGAGAGAGACAGAGAGTGAAAGAGAGTGAGAGAGCGTGAGAGTGAGAGAGAGATAGAGTGAGAGAGAGACAGGCAGACAGAGACAGAGAGAGGGAGACAGACAGAGAGGCAGACAAACATATAGATAGACAGACAGACATAAGCCGAGAGAGAGACAGACAGACAGACAGACAGACAGACAGACAGACAGGCAGGCAGGCAGGCAGGCAGGCAGGCAGACAGGCAGGCAGGCAGGCAGGCAGACAGACAGACAGACAGACAGAGTGAGAGCATTATTTTCCACGAGTCATTTCTTGGCATCTGAGTTGAAATGTGGTTGAATGTGCAGTTAAAGTTGATATGAAAGAATTAACTTCTCTTTACTTTATTACCAACCATGACATGAATTTTACTCACAAAACATACACTTCCCGGGCACTGTGTTTGGTGTGTACACTCAGAGTCGCATGTGTCTGCCCTAATTATTACACTGTTTAATCTCAGACAGCCATTACTCCAACTCAATCTCACCCGCAGTGTCACATTTATCAAGTATAACATGCTTGGAGTGAAAAGTCTACCGTAAAGTATTATCCCGTGGTAAATACTTCCCCATGCGGGAAATAAGATGTCTTCGTATATACTAACTAGGTCACGATATAAAGACATGACTTCTTTAATTGCTCTGGAACCTACTTTCACCTGGTGTGGACCCTGCAGTCGCTTCTCATCACTGCGGGAAAATGAACTCACACAGCGTTGGTAAATGAGTTTCACTAACCAGTACATTACCACGGCTGACGGGTGTATGGGGCTGAGTGATGACTAGGATTATGTTGAACCATTTTCAGGTTCACGTGTCAAGCGCCCGGTAGTCTGGATATGTGGGGGAATAACAATAAACACTTCACACCCAGCAATAGTACATGCCTTTGGTCTACCTTAACCTGTTTCAAACTTGTATGTTATGGAATCGCTGTAGAAAATTTAATTTTGTTGAGGCCACTGAGACAGCACTACTCAATATAAAAATGGAAAGCTGTAGTTGCCGCGCCGGGGTTGGAACATTTCACCTTCTCATGACGGCTGCCTTGTAGGAACTAGAGTGCTTCAACGCATGACCAACATTTGTTTGTTTTTTTGGCGTATCCTTTATAGAACATCGCAGTCAACACCAGGATTTCTGCCGTTGTTATCTCTTAGAAAGTTTACGCTCAGTAGTTTGCCATTGCTTTCTGAACGACCGGCACCGATACAAACGCGACACCAACGCAACGCGACCTGCTGCCAAATCGCGCGCAGCTGTGTTTCGAAAGCGGGTATTCGGGATTCACTGTTCTCCGTGGCAAAGGCTTTACGGACACGATTCGTAATCCCGTATACACAGCGGTGCTGTTTTTTTTCGAAAAAGGTATAGGTGCCGGTTATTCAGAAATCATTGGAAAACTACTGAACGTAAAACTTGCCCAAGAATCACTAACAGCCAAAAAGGCTGGGATTGACTGCTACGTCCTATGAAGGACATGCAGCTAAATTTAAAAATACGGGATTGCGAATCGCGTCCGTAAAGCCTTCGCCACGTAGTGCAGCCATGACTAACATTTTTTTTAAATGTTGCATATCCCTTACAGAACGTTGCAGTCAACACCAGCATTTTTCAGCTGCTGTTGATGTACTAGGCAAGATTACACTCAGTAGTTTGCCATTGCTTTCTGAGCGACCGGCTCGCATACCTCCATAAGTTACCAGCGCAGCGCAAACCTAGCGAATTACAATTCTTTTGTTTTTATTGACCTGGGCTGTAGGCTCCATACAACCTAACATTAATACCAGAAAATGTCTTGGGAAGTACAGGTGGCCGCCATGATGCTAAACTCTTCACTCATCGAATGACGATTGGTCTTTACAAATATGGATTTATCACCAAGTGCCAAATACGCATTAAGACGTATAAAAAAGTATGTCATGTTACTTATTGCTACAATTATACGTTGTCTAGTAAGTCTTCTGGTCTTCATGTCATAAAGGCTTGCGAACGCGTTCGAGACACAGCGGCGACCGATTTGGTAGCAGACCGTGTCGCGCTGAGGTTTCAACGTGTCTGTATGGGAGCTGATCGTTCAGAAAGCAATGGCAAACTACTGAACGTAAACTTGCCAATATATCAACAACATTAGTAAAATGCTGGTGTTGACAGCTATTCTGTAAATAGTATATGCAAAAACAAAATGTGTGTCCTCTAAATCCTACGTCTTTCTCCTACTTCTGTGAGCGCCAATCGATACCTATAAATACATTTATTACGATGTTAGTAAAATGTTCATTATTTCGTCCACAGAAACAGACATCACCCATTGAACAAGACTAAACAAGGAAGAAGTTGTAACCAGCAGAGCTGACAACAGTCACATTCTTTTGGTATGGCAATACCATTAGATTTTAGAACTTGGACTTTGCTAGCCATCAGCGTCAGCGAATCCCTATTCTTCATATCCAATAGAATTTATGATTCTACTAAACTTGGATAATACAGAAGACTCATATCATGCTTCTGGTACACATGTAACATTCACTGCTGTATGCTATCTGCTATATAGGAGATTTCTCTGCGGCTTCGCATGTAGAGTTTGGCATTTAGCGCCCCCGAAGACAGGCCACGTTTTGGGGGATTACTTTCGTTCCAATAATTAATACCAGACTTCACAGACTTGCCATTTTGGCTGAGGTAGTCTTAGATTTATTGCTCATGCTTATAATACTTGACATACATGAGTTTAAAACTGTGCCGGGGTGTACGGAACAATGTGTCCGAGCACAAGGAGTCACGGTCGACTAACAAAGAACATTTAGAATTTACAGAGGTGAATATAGAGACAGTTAAAAATAGACTATTTGAAATCATACAAATATTTTAAAGGGAGCATAAATTCCCGACTGCCTGTTGTAGAGGACACTCATTAATTATTTCCTGGGAAAGGTATTGTGCTCTAGCTAAGAATAGAGTTACATCTCTTGTGTGGATGTTAAGTATTTTCCCATTTAGCTTCATTCACATTAGTTAATTTACTGCTCTATACCGTTACAGACATAGATACAACTAAAGTGAGTGTAGAGGCAATAAGGTTTGTTGAGATATTTCCTAACTTTTGGATTATAAGAAAGCGGAACAGTTGATGCGGCCTACGACATGGATACATCCATGTTCTTGATGCTACTTGTGCCATTTCTACTGTGTTTATCGCTGACCTGGTGTAGCGACAACGAAGGTGAGTATGCTGCGTGTGGACTGTGTATTGCATGTAACATGCTGATGCAGCAACCCTTGCTGCTTTGGCTATATCTCTCCCCCTTCTTCTTCTTCTTCTTCTTCTTCTTCTTCTTCTTCTTCTTCTTCTTCTTCTTCTTCTTCTTCTTCTTCTTCTTCTTCTTCTTCTTCTGCTGCTGCTGCTGCTGCTTCTGCTCCTTCTAATTGGCATTTAAAGTGCCATAGTTTCCGGTCTGAATAGTCACCATCTTGTTTCAGGTTAAAACCTAATGCCAGATGCTTATCCTGCTTGTGTACACTCTATTTTGTTTCCTTTGTCGCTTTGTGATAATAGCTAGCGTGGAATTATTCGAAAGAGATGTATCTCCTTTTCAAAAAAAGTGCAACCAGAGAAAAATGTTAGACAGGTGGCGTATTCACTGCTGTTTACACGATGACTTCGACAGCCTACGGAGGTATCAGGTTTACATATAGCTTCAAGTCATATGTGGAATACCCGACTACCACCAGATTCATCTTCGTAATGGAGGTCGACGAGATACGCGTACGTGAACAGTAGAACTATTGTTTGAATTCATTTTGGAGAATATAGAGAGGCTCCAAATACAGAGGGGTCACCGTGGCGTAGTGGTTTTAGCTCCGTCTAGCGCTCTCAAGGATGTGTGTTCGATTCCGAACCCTGTGATTCGGTTAACAGTGCCAATTTCTCGAAGACTCCTGGGTGTCATCGCTGGAGCTATGAAGTTCGTACTTTGTGTGACGCTTTTCCCAGGCCGCCCTGCGGAAAGGGGTCGAGCTATATAGGATAAAACACGTTGCAATGAAGTCTATCTTCTAGCCTTGAAGACAGAAAAAGTTGCATCTTGTTTAAAGCGTGGGGTATAGCAGACAGCGCACCTGGTTGCAAGTGTCTCCTCATCCCAAGGAAACTAACAGAAACGTAAAGACGCCGTTGAGGTGAATTGGATAATTGGTGCAAGCTCCATCAATGGTTTTTTTTTTTTCCCGCGTTTCCATCCTGTTTCAGGATATTGCGGTCAACGTCATCATTTTTCAGCTGTATGTTGATTCCTAGGCTAAATTATGTTCATCAGCACGCCACGACTTTCTGAGCGACCAGCTCCATACTCTCATAAGTCACTGGCGCGACTCGAACCGCTTCCAATTCTCGTGCGCTCACGTCAACCACGAGAGTATTCGGGGTTTCGGAGAAAGGTGCTAACACCTCAACCAGGGAGACCGGCTCCATCAATGGGTGATGCAATTAAAATCACGGAGATAGCCCTTACATCACAGAACAATTCCTAGCACCACAGATCAAGTGTATGTGGTTGAGTGTGCTTGTGTGTGTGTGTGTGTGTGTGTGTGTGTGTGTGTGTGTGTGTGTGTGTTTTAAATGCTTGAACATATACACAGAATAACAACGTCTCTTTAAGAAACGGGAAGCAAGATCTATCACTGATTGTGTGAGCGTTCTCTTAGGCGTTCGTGTTCTCCATCAGAATCCAGAGTCAGTATGTCTGTTATTGGGCGTGTGCGGTAGCGACGTTGGTAGCGAACTGCAATGCTCATGTCATGAGCGCTGTCGGGTGCGGATTCGAGGCTTGTGCTCGTCGCTTGCCAAAGTGGGGGAAAGACTGGCCATCTATGACTATTCACTCTCAGGCGAACGAAATGTGATGGTGCTGTCATATCCCATACCCATAGCAAGAAACTGCTTTAAGACAGCTTTATTTATTTTATATCTGTTATTTCTGCCAGCTCTTTGGCAGAGGGCATACGAATGCAATTTGTGATTCCGCATACCCGTTCGAAACACAGCTGTAGGCGATTTGGTAGCAGACCGCCTTGCGTTGGCTTCCGTACAATGGGATCAGTGTCGGTTGTCCAGAAAGCAATCGCAAACTACTTAACGTAGCTTGCCCAGGACTCACAAACAGCCAAATAATGCCGGAGTCGACTGCTACGTCCTGTAATGTGTATACAACTAACTAACTGTTATTTCTGGAGTAATCACACACATGCAAACACATACACACAAACACATACACACTCTGTCTAAAGCACCGTGTCCATAGCTAATGATAGACATGCATGGTAAATTAGAAACGAAATAGAAATTAAAGGCACAACAGACAGCAGGAAAAATGAAATTGCACTCAGGCAAGTCACTTCCAGATGACAACATACACTATTAACCCCTTCTGTACCAACCATTGCGTCATTTTGCTTGGTATTCCTGCAGGATCTATTTTTATCTTCTCATCATTCTAACCCACATGTTGCATTGGTGCCCTAAAGCCACATTATTAGCTTAAGTCCAGCCCCATACCATGCCGACGTCTGTCACGAAGAGGTAGCGAACGCGATTTGGAATTCCACATACGGCGTTCGAAATCAGCTGTTGGCGATTTGGAAGCAGACTGACTGTCTTGTGTTCATTTTTAACAGTGGTATGAGCGATGGTCGCTCAGAAAGCAATGGCAAATTACTGAACGAAAAAGTCCTAGTAAATCAGAAACGGCCAAAAATTGCTGTGGTTGACTGTGATGTTAATTTGCCATAACTTGACACATGCTATTATTTTTGAATTATTTAAGCCCAATTTGCATTATTTTACAGTAACAGTTTGCTGAAACAAATTTATAGCAGCAACTGCCTGGGTCACAAATGTTTACTGAAATAGAGTACTATGACTAAAAATTAATTGACATAGGTGAGAGGTGCTAAATCTAGCCAGATTTGACATCTCCCTGCACACACATTTTTGGGGTAATAAGCACCAAGTGATATTACCGTATGTGTTCTCCGATTTGTTCTTCTTTACTGCGTGTTTTAATGAAAACAATCAATACATGTGAACTTATATCTCATGTTATTTCATTCAACTTATTGATTCGTAGGGGAATTATATTTCTGTGTATCAAAGTAAATGATACCCCACACAGAGACATAGTTCGTGTGTAGCCAGACAAGAGACTTAAACATTATATCGAACATGGAACCAAAGTTAATACGATATATCACGAAGAAGCGAACTTCAGACATTTCCGACTGCATTCGGGTGTCCTATTGCTCTACCACTAGCATACTCCCACATAATTTCGTCCTTGATGTCTTCTCGTGCCTGGCAATACATTATCAGTTATTAAGTCAATCGCTATATTCTATGTATAGCTGTGAATAGTTTTATAACAACCAAACAACTATAAGTTCATATATTTATTGCCAAGATGGAAACACAAAAAATACAGGGCTGAGGTGAAGATGACGGCAAGGTGGTACTGCAATGTGTACCACGTGCTTGAAGCGGGTGAATTCATATGCCCGGGAATGATCAGTGATCTCCGGGGAGCCTGCACGAGGTGGATTTACCGTGAGCAGAGAAGAAAGGCAGCTCGTAGGTGTTCTGTTTTGTCCACGTCACACGGGGGTGGTTTACATACGGTGCACACTTGTATCAAACTGTGTAAATTCTGCATGAGTTGGAGAACACGAAAAGGCGCTTTTATGATTGTAATATGTGGCAAGATAACAGAAGAGACATTTCTATGTTTAAATACAGAAGCCGTGAAAAAACAAAATATTGCACGATTGCTGGCCTGGCATATGTCGCCGCATCTCGTCGAGTGCATACTAATGAGTTATATATTATGTGAAGTGAATAATCGAATAATACTTCGGCTGAAATACTAAATACTGGTCTCTGAAATTATTATTTTTGTAGTCGTGCTTTGGTAAAGCTCTCAATCTATTTCTCGTTTTTCAGTGATTCATTCCGAAATTATTAGAATGTGAACTATGTTATCCCCATGGTAGTCTAAGATTTAAATGGAAAAAGAATAGTTACAGAAAAAGTTACAGCAACAACTATATTAGATGGAAATAGTTACACTCACCAATATTCAATAGAAATAGTTACAGTAATAACTATATTTGATAGACGTAGTAACAGCAACAACTATATTTGATAGAAGTAGTTACAGCCGATCTCCCTATCCAAGGGATTAACGACGCTGTTCGTAATCCCGTATATCCACGTGGGGAAAACAGCTGCGCGAGGTTCGGCAGCGGATCGCGCCGTACTGGTAACTTACGGGGGTATGTGAGTCGGTTGTTCAGTAAGCAATGGCAAACTACTGAACGTAAAACTTGCCTAGTACATCAACAGCAGCTGAAAAATGCTGGCCTTGACTGTAAGGGATATGCAACATTTTATAAAAGGTTACAGTAACAACTATATTTGATGGAAGTAATCACAGTAACAACTATATTTGATGGAAGTAATCACAGTAACAACTATATTTGATGGAAGTAATCACAGTAACAACTATATTTGATGGAAGTAATCACAGTAACAACTATATTTGATAGACATGAATACATTAAAACATTTTGGTTTGAGAAATAGTTACAGTGAACGACATGCAATTAAGTAACTTCAACAACTGTCTGCGATTAAAATAGTTACAATAACAGCTTTCAATGTAATTATATATACAAGGGAGCTTCAAATGACAAACTTAAATGTGATAGAAATTACAATAACCATGCCTTCGTCTTGTAACTTTTCAATATTGTTGTTAAGGATGCCAACAGTGTTCAGCATATGACATCACGGTGTAGACACACATGGTGACGTTATAAGGACTGCTTAAAGATGGCCGCCCCTCTTTTGACTTGCGCCAAAGAGAAGCATGGTTCTGTTATTCGTTTTTTGATCAGTGACCTCCGATATCAGTGTGTATAACATCCCCGGTACTCAGCAGGCCTAGCCCCAAGATATTTCCACCTGTTTGGACACTTCCTTTACACTTTAGGCGCCTTCGTAATTTGGAGGTGAAATTTCCGAATCCCGATCGGTAACTATAGCTTTCAATGTCTGAGTTGTCTAATGCGTCCTCTAATCCCTAATTCTGTCTTTTACTTCTATGAGTGTCGAAAAGTACATGTGTGTTTATTTATGAACTGTCTTAGTGGCCCCTAAGGGTCCCCCGGTCAATCTTTCTGTGCCATATGTGAATAGAACAAATCGCCGAATGATGGGCAGCTGAATACCCGGAATGTGAATCAACAAATCAATAGGTTCTTGTCTAAAATGTAAACCGCAGACAAGAACCAATACGCTTACCTGTATAAGCAGAGCTCTAGCGATAAGGGAAGTCGCGATGGCATAGCGGTTAATGTGCTTGCCTGCCAAGACAGTGGTATGGGTTGAATCCTCAACAAAGGCAGGATTATCTGTTTCGACCAGCGCTGCTCAGCGCCTAATAAAAATTGGTAGAGACATTTTTTCAGAATTTTCTGGGCAGGGAGCTCGATAAGGAATGGAAATAGCCACCTGACCTCATTTGTCTTAACCTGGAAAATGTAAAGACAGGCTCCCCATCCTCCAACAGCATTATCTCATTTGGGACAACATTTGGCTGTCGAAAAGAGGAAATCGTGGATGGGTCAAGCCGAAGACATTCTTCAGCAGGTGTGTTCACTTAAGGACTTAGAACCTGGCGAGGAGTGGGTACAAGTGCCAACAGAGTTCTGTACATCCTTTACAGTGTGCATCCAACTAGATAGTAAATGCAGACAAGAAAATCCATCTGCTGTGGAGGCGGAAGTACAGGCTCTGATGTTCGAGAATTCTTTAGAGGATGGTGCTGTCATTTACACGGATGGGTCGGTCGTGCGAGGAGTGAG
>JACEFZ010027764.1:0-5000 GCA_014155875.1 Cepaea nemoralis
CTGTGTACAGATGGGTTTAAACAACATGGGGCTAGCACCATGTTATCAATACACCTCAAGGCACAGAAAGGGTCCTTACTGACAATATTCTCAATTTGCCGTGGTAAACGTCACAGAGTTTCATAAAGAACAGTCATGGAAGGCATTGTTCCTGGAAGAAGTGGTTGACAATCATGGAGGTGGACACAGGACATTAAAGACACGCTTGGTATGAACATGCATAAAGCTGACACATTGGTGACAGATCTACAATCTACTGGTGGGCCGTGATGAGAGCAACACTCTGCGAAGAACCTGCTAAATGGTGGTGATATTTTCAGTAGGAGGCTATACAACTGAGTGCAAACTGTCTCCCCATGCTTTAATTAGCTGTGCTGGAAGCTCATCCCATCCAGCTGCTTTCACATTCTTCAGTTTTGTATTTTTTTGCTGGAAGCTCATCTCATCCAGCTGCTTTCACATTCTTCAGTTTTTGAAGGGTCTGAGTAACTTCTAGTAGTGTGGGTTCAAAATCCACAATACTGAAGTAGATAGCCATGTATAATGAAAAGTAATTGCGTTTACCATACAAAAGAATCAAACAGTATCGAAGGACTGTTCCCAGTAAATCAATTCTTAGCATATTGGCATCACTTGAAGTGCTTTTGTTTTTTAAATATATCCTTACATTTTCCAAACTCCATTAACAATGGCTTGAGACGAATCCAGATGAAATAAAAACATATGGCTTGTATTCAACTTCATTTACACTAACTAGTAATCTGTGTGTAGAAATGTAGCAGCATTTTTTGTCATGCTTTAGTCTAAAGCCAGTTACAATTACTAAAATATACTCGCATAAAATGAGCTTGTAAAATTGTGTTTTATGAGAACATAGTTCGTAAATGTTGTGAATTTGCCTTAATGTCAAATTTTCATTTCCTACTGCCAATGTTTTTGAGGCCTCAACAACAAAGTGGCTAGTGATCTTGCCTGTCAATATGGTGTTTAAAAATATAGTTAGTTGCATATCATTTACAGGATGTCGCAGTCAACCCCAGCATTTTTTGGCTGTTCATTATTTCTTGGCAAGTTTACTTTCAGTAGTTTACCATTGTTATCTGAATGACCGGCACTCATACCTTTGTATGGAAAACTAACATAAGGTGGTCTGCTTCCAAATCGCCCGTGGTATGCAGGGTTACAAATTGCATTCGTTATGCCTTTGCCACAGAACCGGCCAATATAGTGGTAGGAGTTCAAATCTCTTTAAAGTCAGAATGTTCTTATGACAACATAGGTGCAGAGTCAACCCAGGTGCAGAGTCAACCCAGGTGCATAGTCAACCCAGCCTCATGACATGGGTGCCAGACCACTTTCTTGGAGGTGAGGCTGACCACATCAACCAACAAGTGCTGTTTGGTCCTTATAATTCTTTCCCATAATGCCAAATATGGATAACCTCAGTATACCATGGAAACATTTGTTCCCATAATGCCAAAGTTTCACTGCTTCTGTTTCATTAATCATTTACACAACTGTGGATCTGCAGTTTTTGTCCAAAGTGTACAGTTTATGTAAACAGCAATCATATATTAAGACACATAAACTTCAATCAATCCTCATGAACTCACCTCATAAATCTCCCCGCGCCGCCCAAAAACACTTTATGCTGTCTGATTGTTTGTGCATCACATGAAAAGAAATACAATCCTGTGGCGACTGATGCAACACTCAAGGCCAGGGCAACTTTTTTCAGTCTGCTGTAATCTAATCTTGTGTGACCAGAAGGACGATGAAAACTGTTTTACACCTTGTAAAACACACTTAGTTTGAATCACAGAATAAAATAATGGCAGTTTAGGTCTGCTAGCAATAAGATTATTCTTGCTGACAGAACTGTTCAATCTTGGAGCATGTTTTGAAAACGCTAGTTGGGAAATACAATTTCTATTCCTAAGGACTCTAAATGTAACACAATGACTGCCCATACATGTGAATGTGATGGCAATAACATGAACTGAGATGCTGTTGGATATCAGGTGTAAAGGAAAAAACAGTGGGATAGTAATGGCATGAAGAAAAAAGTGTCCAATTGTAAAATTAATAACCACAGCAGTTCACTGAAGATTTTGACCACACATCACACTATTGGTAAATCTGTAAAGAGAACATGAAATATATATTATTAAAAAGAACAGCATTTTATTTTGTTTTTCAGACCACAAATCTCATAATTAAAATACAGAAGCACACTAATATTAGAAATGATAAATGATAATGTTAAGTTTAGAACTTCTGAAATCTTCAAATGGCATCATAACAATATACACATATCACATCATACATTTGTGATCTCAGCTTTCGGTATTTACATTAAAAGAAAATATCCCGGATTTTATATGACTCCATTGACTAGATCATTAATAATGAGATTTCCTAAGTATCTTTGATTTTTATAGGATTACTTTCATTGCACATAATTGTCTCAAGATCCATGTTGATCCCATCGGCTTAAACTAAACTAACTAAACAAAGTGTCTCAAGAAGTATTACACTCTCTCCTCCCATAGACCACTAATTTAGAAATGTTTGCCTAAATTGCGGCCTTTCAGCCAATTTTTTTCTATTTCCAGCTGCTAGGGATTTTTCACATGCGCACAGGTACTCCACGTTTTTCACCCCTTGTCCAAAAAGGTTAGTCCGTCCGATCCACTACCGTAGGATCAGAGAGGGGTATACATCCTTTTTTCTCTATATTGTGAAAACACAAAATGTCAACACCATGAGGCGTGATTACATATCTATGTATCAAAACAGTGTTTTCCCATAGTGAATTTGAAATAACGAAGATACAAACCATAGTTTGCGCGATTAGTGCCTGGCATATTTGGCTGCATCTCGTCAGGAACATACTGTAGAAATCACACAACATAAAGTAAATTAACTAGATAAATCCTTCAAGCTAAAATATACACATCTTCGCACAGTAATTTCATTCCAATTGTCTACCACTGACTATCATGTTTTATGTTTGTGCAAAAATGGCTTATGTAGATAATCATGATGGCTTCTTCTGCGAACTTTAACAATCGACTATTTTGTGCTAAACAACACACGAAACGCACTGTATCTGTCAATTAGGTGAACGTTTCCCAAATGTGCCGTGCAATCGATGACGTAGGAGGTCTGGGGTGTGCGGCCAAAGCCAGGCTCCCATCCCACCATTTTTGTGTAGTATCTTGTCAATCCAATTTGGTATGTGTTCAACCACCCCTGTTGTTTAACTGTCTCTCTGTTCTGCCGATGTGTAGACTTGCTGGCACCTGTATGTGAATTGGTAAATGCAACTGGATTTGGCGTACAGAGGAAGAGGTTCTTTTATGCTGGGGTAAGAATAGGGTGGTTCTGTACCTAATAACTGAAATGCAGCATAGAATATTTGGCAGAAGCTGCTGTAATGAGCCGGTCCTGTAGATGTTGCATTACGTCATCCCCCCTCGAAAGGTTAGTTGGATAATCTTCACACTCTAAAGCAAATGGTTTCTATGGGCAGAGCTATAAATATGGATGTTAATAGTTCATTTGGAATTTACTCACTATTATATATGTCATTTAGGTGTCTTCCATGTAACATGTTTTGGTCCAAGTGCCTTTCATTTCATATAACGTAGTGCAAATAATGGTGGACTTTGACCATCATCATCTTCAATATTTCTATGACAGAAAACTTGCTTCATATGCACATTTCTTAAACTGGAAGGATCTAATGTCCCTAATATGTGAAGCACATTTATTTGGCAAAAAGTACCTTAGTGATTCAACACAAGGAACTGCTGGGCTTGTGCTGTCTAACTGCTTGCAGGGCTTGCCAATTAAAACCGGTGCAAGAAGCCATAACCAAGTTCCCTGATCATGGAAACAAGCAGCATAGTAGCTATATGCTCTTTTGGGGTCATCATTCAGAAGGACCCTGAACTGTCCTACATTTAAATTGTTGGTGGAGGTCACCACCAAGTTTCAAGGTCCTAAGGCTAGCATCATACTGGGTCTCCAAAGGCCAAAAACCCTGATGAATATCAGCCTCAACATGGCTATGGGCCAGCAACTTACACTACAACTACTACGTTCATGTACAGGTGATTCTTTTCTTTGCATGAATCTTATTTACCAGAGACATATGTTGTCTTTTTTTCTCAGAGATGAATGGAGGTATCCTTGGTGTTATGGTGGTTACGCGCAGGAAGCTACTGAAAACTCCCGTATGTTGTAAAGTACCACTCCCCTCACTGTACCAACCACTGCCTTTCTTTTGGGACTGGGTCCTGGACATTTTTTGTCTGACAATTCTTTTGAGGACCCAGTTGGTAGATGGAAGGAATAACGATGACATCAACAACTTCTAGCACTGTGAATGTTCCTGTGAAAACTATCCATCAAGGTGGAATGAAGTCCAGATTTGTAAGCCAAAAGGTGCAAATATCAGTTTTATTGTAACAAGCACAGCTTATGTACAAAACGTAAAATATCAGATGAACGAGAAGAATATGTATCTTCAAATCCCTACCAGATAAATTACAAAGATGTAATTACGTGAGAGAATAAGCAGCTATATATTATTAAGACTTTAATTTATATATTATTGATGCTCCTCGTGCTCTCTCTCTTTCTCCTCTCTCTCTCTCTCTGTCCTCTTGTCTCCTCAGATCCCTCTCTCTCTCTCTCTCTCCTTTCTCTCTCTCTCGTCTCTCTTCTCTCTCTCGGTCTCTCCTCCTCTCTCCTCTCTCTCTCTCTCTCTCTCCTTCTCTCTTAGAACACAAGCAACAACATATACACACATACAAGCACCCTCCCACAAACATACCATACAAACTAATTCCTCACAAACACGCCCATTCAACAACTACCACCCATTCACTCACAAATATACCCATTCACCAGCTACCACCCCTTCCTCACAAACGACACACCCATCACAACCACCACCCCATTCACTCACAAACTACACACCAAGAATCAAC
>JACEFZ010027764.1:12500-15000 GCA_014155875.1 Cepaea nemoralis
ACGCACGGTAGTAATACCACCTTGACACACCAAGATCAAGACAGCTATGGGCTCAATAGCAGACAACAAGAGGTTCCGAATCACCAAATTCAGGTCAGCAATGAGCGAACAAGCGGGCAACAACAGGTTCCGCATCACCAAGTTCACGCCAGTAATGATCGACCAAGCGGACAACAGGCTCCGCATCATTGGAGTCCAGAACTTCTACACTTGATGCAATTTAGTCCTGCCGCATTGAATCAAGCCCTTATGATGTCTCTACAATACAGACCTATGAGATAGGATATGTATTAAAAACGGAACCCTATATGCATTGATACCAGCAACAGAGCTTACTCCTTGAACTTTAATTGCTTACTGTTTAACGTTTTATTTCCCGTGTGGGATACTCCGCTTTAAACAGAGACATTGACTTGTGCAGTCATTTATTAATTCTGTTGGATAACAGTTGGTTACTTAGCTTGTGAAGTAGATTTTTCAGGTTAATTATTTGTTGTATGTTCTTTAATTCGTTTTGTTCCGTGTTTGCATTATATTCGTTGGTCTAATTTGTTATATCGTTATAATATTGTCATTTACATATCGATTTGGATTACTGATATTTTGTAAGTTAATGTAATTGTGTTTTTTTTATGATCTTGTATTTTTGCTTGACTTTGACTAATTTACACTTTCTTCATGGATGAAATGTCTGAGAAGTGGCAACAGTGGCTCAATAAGTCAGGAATACGCCTTGGACACTTAAACATTTGCAGCTTATTTAACAAGCTACCAGAGTTATCTTCTATTCTCAATCAAAATTTTCATTTATTCGGCCTTAGTGAAAGTAGGCTTAACGATAACATTTCAGATGAGGACATCTCTATTAAAGGGTACAAAGTTTTCAGAAGGGATCCCTGTAGGAAACAAGAGACAGGCATAATAACATATGTTTCTAATTTACTAAATGCTAACCGTAGGCTAGACTTTGAAACTTGCGAAATAGAATGTATTTGGTTAGAGCTAAAACTTCAAAACCGCACACCCCTGATAATTGGCTACCTCTATCGAAATCCCAGTGCTGGACACGTCTGGTACGGAAACTTCACTACCATGATGGATGTGGTTTTCGCTTCCGGTAAAGAAATTATACTACTCGGAGACTTTAACATTGACACCAACAAATCCAACATAATATGGGGAAATATAATTGCATCATACAATTTCCAACAAATAGTACAACAAGCTACTAGAGTAACAAAGTCATCTTCAACAATCATAGATCACATTTATGTAACTTGCTCAGACAACATCATAGAATGCACCGTACCCAATTGTGCAATGAGCGATCACTACCCAATATGCTGCACGTGGTCTAAAAAAGGAATTACAACTCCTAAACATAAACACATAAGTGTAAAATATAGAAGTTACAAAAATTTCAACCAAAACGCATTTTTACAGGACTTGCTCAGTTCACCTCTAGACAATGTATATCAGCTTCCTGACCCGGATGATGCTTTGGAATTCTGGATGAAAACCTTTATTGATGTTTTTGATAGACATGTGCCAATCAAGGAAGTTCGAGTAAAACACCACGTCAAGTCACCTTGGATCACACAGGAAATACTTGAAATTATGAGAGACAGAGATAAAGCACATAAGAAGCGGGATCTCAACGTATACCGTACTCTTAGAAACAAAGTTCAATATACCATACGACGGGAAAAGAAAAATTACTTTAAGAACTTAGTAATAGATAAAACAAATAGTAAGGATATGTGGAAGGCAATTAACACTTTGACAAACAAGTATAACTCCCGAAATTCCTTACCATCAAATCATATTACATGCGACCAATTCAGTAAGTTCTTTCAAACTGACATAGACCAGTTGAAGGCTTCAATACCTAATTCTCCTTGCAACTTATCTTTGCTGTCATCGTTTTGCGAGAGTAGATGCTCCCGCGATATTCTTTCCGACATACCGCTAATGACAATCACTGAAGTATTCACTTACCTCAGTAACCTAAAAAACACAACCTCATCTGGCTTAGATGGAATCAGCAACCGGATTCTCCGTTGTGCTGCGCCAGTGATCAGTATATCACTAACCTATGTATATAATCAGTGTCTCACCAAAGGCCACTTTCCATCAGCTCTCAAAATCGCTAAAGTGTACCCTCTTCTTAAATCTGGTTCATTGGACAATGGTCTCCCGAACAATTACAGACCCATTTCTTTACTGTCATCACTATCTAAGCCACTAGAAAAACACATCCATAAAGTAACATTACAGTATTTAGTTCGCAACAAGCTTATTGTTGACAGCCAATCAGGATTTCGACCAAAGTATTCTTGCCATACGGCCCTAACAAACATGATAGAAAATTGGCACGAGAGTATAAACAACAACAGTCTATGTGGAACTGTGTTTATTGATTTCAAGAAAGCATTTGATATGATAGACCATGTTATTTTAATTAAGAAACTTGAGACAATGAAAATTGGTCCTAATGTAG
>JACEFZ010027764.1:20000-189271 GCA_014155875.1 Cepaea nemoralis
TCTGCTACCTGTGACCAAATATCTGCTACCTGTGACCGAATATCTGCTACCTATGACCAAATATCTGCTACCTGTGACCGAATATCTGCTACCTGTGACCGAATATCTGCTACCTATGACCAAATATCTACTACCTATGACCGAATATCTGCTACCTATGACCAAATATCTGCTACCTGTGACCAAATATCTGCTACCTATGACCGAATATCTGCTACCTGTGACCAAATATCTGCTACCTATGACCGAATATCTGCTACCTGTGACCAAATATCTGCTACCTGTGACCGAATATCTGCTACCTATGACCAAATATCTGCTACCTATGACCAAATATCTACTACCTATGACCGAATATCTGCTACCTGTGACCGAATATCTGCTACCTGTGACCAAATATCTGCTACCTGTGACCGAATATCTGCTACCTGTGACCGAATATCTGCTACCTGTGACCGAATATCTGCTACCTGTGACTGAATATCTGCTACCTGTGACTGAATATCTGCTACCTGTGACCGAATGCTTGCTACCTGTGACCGAATATCTGCTACCTTGGAACTTTTTCTTGCTGGTGTAGACTACTCGGCTCCAGCATTTATACAAAGAATCGGAAAGGTCCTGCAGCAACTTTAGTACCGGTCTCTGTTACTTGGTGTAAAGCCTCCGCTCAAAGTTACAAGCATTTCTTCTCACTGTGAGAACAGGCAATGAGAGAACTTACCATGCGGTCCCGCTCAAAGTCACAAGCATTTCTTCTCACTGTGAGAACAGGCAATGAGAGAACTTACCATGCGGTCCCGCTCAAAGTTACAAGCATTTCTTCTTACTGTGAGAACAGGCAATGAGAGAACTTACCATGCGGTCCCGCTCAAAGTCACAAGCATTTTTTCTCATTGTGAGAACAGGCAATGAGAGAACTTACCATGCGGTCCCGCTCAAAGTCACAAGCATTTCTTTTCACTGTGAGAACAGGCAATGAGAGAACTTACCATGCGGTCCCGCTCAAAGTCACAAGCATTTCTTTTCACTGTGAGAACAGGCAATGAGAGAACTTACATGCGGTCCCGCTCAAAGTCACAAGCATTTCTTCTCACTGTGAGAACAGGCAATGAGAGAACTTACCATGCGGTCCCGCTCAAAGTCACAAGAATTTCTTCTCACTGTGAGAACAGGAAATGAGAGAACTTACCATGCGGTCCCGCTCAAAGTCACAAGCATTTCTTCTCACTGTGAGGTAATAGGCAATGAGAGAACTGGCCATACGGTCAAAGAAGGCAATACAGTGCAACAACCAGAAGAAAACCATGATAAATACACAAATACGGTCGCACATCCCCTTTTCTCCCCCCCCCCCATTTTGTTTTGTTGGCGGGGGGGGGGGGGGCGGGGGACATCCACCGGATGCTTCCTATCTTTGATTTCGTAATCATGTCATTTTGCTCGACGCATAAGTAACATTTATAAGAAAGTGTATAGCAAACTCTATACACATCTGAATTTCGGTTAAAGATCACCCTTGAATTCCAAAACAAAACATTCATCTACACATTTGAAATGAATTTGTGTGTATACGATTTGATAAAGCAATTAAAATTGTGAAGAAAAATTTTCTGGATAAACACCATAGTTACGAGGCTCATAAACACCATTATCATAAAAATAAACCTTGGAAGGTGTTCGAAAGTGTAAATAATATATAATCGATTTCCACAGCCGCAGGGAATCGATTACATCAGAGCCCTAATGCAGTTAACTAATCGGTCAATGACAAGGCATTAAATGATTATTGAAGTATTGAAATTATCAAAACCCCAGGTTCGGTTCGGAATGAAAGCATTTGCTTTGCGTAATCAAGTCTATACATATTCGTGAGCTTAGTCCTTTTATTATTAGCTTCATTCATTTTTTTTTTTTTTTTTTATTGAATTCATTCATTCAGCAGCATGTCAGTTGCAGAACCTTGCTCCCATAACAACCTTCCGCAAAACCTCTCGATCATAAGCAAGATGTCCCGCGTCGGATACACCCATCTGGAGATCATCCACCACATCCTGCACCCATCTTCTCTTTGGTCTTCCTCTTCCTCTCTTCCCAGGCATATACCCCTCCATTATTGTTCTCTCCAAACTTTCGTGACGTTTCAAGTGGCCAAAATATTTCAATGTTCTTTGTTTTATCGTCTTTAATAGCCAACCTTCTTCAATATTTATCTCTTGAAGTATGGATGCATTTGTTCTTTTCTTTACCCAAGATATTCGTAGAACTCGTCTATAACATTTATATTCAAAGGCATTTATGCGCAGTTCAGCTTGTTTAGTAAGTGTCCATGTCTCACAGGCGTATGTTGCAATGGGAAAGATGCATGCTCTTAAAAATCTAATTTGTGTAGTTCTGTCTGTCCCACTCCATAATATTGAAAAGAAGATATATTTTAATGTATAAAGTATTTATAGAGTAAGAATTGAATTCCTGCCACCAAGAAATTTCTTTTAAAACGTGAACTTCTCGGGACACTTATCTGTTTAAGGAAAATATGAATAAACATAATCAGTCAAAAATAATAATTACTATTATTATTAGCTGGCGTGTTTGTGTAATCGCTAGAAGGTTACACTGACAACGGCCAGAGCGCGGCCGGACCAGAACTCTACGCCTGCACTCATCTTTCGCGGCCGGACCAGAGCTCTATGCCTGCACTCATCTCTCGCGGCCGGACCAGAACTCTACGCCTGCACTCATCTTTCGCGGCCAGCTGGAGAGACTGACCACCTATTCCTCAGTGCATTTGAGCATGAACAAATGTGATGGTCCTAACACTTCACATACCCACAGCAAGTTCCTGCTAGGGGATTTCTGTTTACATTATTACATTATGATTAAAGTAACTTGCTTGTCCTTTACAGAACCTCGCAATCAACCCCAGAACTTATTGGATGTTTGTAATTTTCCAGACAAGTTTAAGATCAGTAGTTTGCTATAGCTTTCTAAAAGGCCAGAGTTGTGAAAATCAAAGTCCAAACTATACCACATCACACACCAAATAGTATGTATAATGTACCGAATGGTATTTCTTATTTGCTTATGCAATCTTACGCTCTATCCCGTCGAAAATTGGACGAGTTGCTTAAAAAACCAAATCACCAAATTGCAGTTCTATTATGTTTAATGTGTTGCGCTTATATACTTACTTACATGCTATACGGCGCTGGTAGTTATCTGTTAAGATATGACCTCAAGCGACCTACTACCAAATGGTCCGTGGCTGACTTCTAACCCGGAATTATGAAACTGCGTTCACTACACTCAGTCCACGGACGCCGACTATTATTATTGTTACTATAATGCCAAAAGGAAGTCACCTGGCTGTCTCCATATACCAACGGAACCAAGGCAGGAGGACAAGCCGTTGTCCTGTCTATCATGCATTATTGTGAAGATCTGGAGCAACTCGGTTGGCGCAAAGAATGATGAAAACAACCTACACCGTTCTACAACAGAAAGATAATTGAATACGGTGCATCAATTACCGTACAGTCGCACCAGAAAATCAAGCTAACAAATCATGTTATCAAATCCCCCTGCGAATCATAATAAAGATGACTAAAAATATGTTAGAATATGAATTCATCATTAAGTGCCGTGCCGACTTGCTTAGGCGTTCATGACTCTCCACAGATCTCGGTCTTTGGTTTTCTGGATCAACTCTGCCGTTGATATTCCTCCATGCCACCGTCGCAATACATCCAGCATCATTTCTCGTGGTCTGCCTCTGCCTCTCTTCCCCTCGATCTTTCCAGTTGTCACGATGTTCTCCAGCGCCTTTCTTTTCATCACATGACCAAAAAAAAGCTGTTTCTCTCTTTCTTATTGTTGTATAAAATGTTCTAGTTTCGTTAGCCTCTTTAAGGCATTCGATGTTAGTTACTTTTGCAGTCCAAGGAATTCGCATCATTCTTCTAAGGAACCACACCTCTGTTGCTTCCAATCTCTTCCTAATTTGTTCATTTATATTCCAAGATTCACAGCCATACAGAAAACAGGTTCTGTATTGCTCTTTAGCACTCTCTATCTTACATTCAATGATAGTGATGTATTGCATAAGATATTCTTCATTTTCTGAAATGCAGCCCTCGCTTGCCCTATTCTGTTCTTGATCTCTGTTGTGCATCTTCCATCTGATGTTATGAATGTCCCTAGATATTTAAAACTATCCAATTGGTGAAGAATTTTCCTTTCTATCTCTATTTCACATTTGCATGTCATGTGTTTCTTTGATTTCACCATTGTTACTGTTTTCTTGATATTCAAGGAAAGTCCTTTCTTTGTACTCTTTATTACTACAATGTCCAACAATTGTTCTACATCTGTTGCATTATCCGCTGTGATAATTGTGCCATCTGCATAGCGTATATTATTTATATTATAACCTCCAAGATGCAAGAGCAGTGCCCAATTTCAGTATAAACACTGATCATAAAGCAGTCGTTGCCACAATAAGAACCATTAGAAGAAGAAAACAAAGAGCAGGAAAATACATGCCATGCGAATCAGTAAACTTAAAAAACCTTAAAGACGAGGCAGTAAGGGAAAATTATGAGAAAGAACTAACTGAACTCTTTGTAAAATTACCTACGGAAAGAAAAACAGTGGAAGAAGAATGGGAGATGTTCAAATCAAGCATTTTAATTACTGCAAAAATAACATGCGGAACCACGAAAAAACGCAAAACACGGATAAAGAAAATAACAAGTTGGTGGAACGCAGAAGTAAAGAAAGCGGTAAAAGAAAAAAAGGAAAAATATAAAAAGTGGTTGAAGAGCAAACAGGAATGTGATTAAAGAGAATACAGAATATCGAGAAGACATGTGAGTAGAATAGTAAAGAGAGAAAAACAAAAAGACTGGGAAGAGTATGGAGAAACCCTAAATAAAAACTACAAGGAGGCAACCAGAAACTTCTACAAAAAGATAAGTGCAATGCGAACCAAAGGAGAACCCTTTGACCCAACTGAAATAATTAACAGCGAAAATGGAGAACCAATAAGTGAACAAAAACAGATCCTAATAAGATGGAAGCAGTATTTCGAACAACTTCTCAACATCTCATCAGATTTCACAGGAATTCAAGAGACCTACACAGATGTCACCGAAGAACTAGAACCAGACATACTAAAAGAAGAAATTATAGAAGCCATCAGATTAGCCCCATTGAACAAATCACCAGGACTGGATGAAATACCAAATGAACTAAGTAAAGCAGCAAGAGAAGTAGGAACAGCTTGGCTACATAGACTATTCAACCATGTTTGGGTAGAACAACAGACGCCACGAGACTGGGGAAACGCCATAATTATCCCAATTTGGAAAAACAAGGGCAGCAAAAGAGATTGCACACAATACAGAGGCATTTCACTGTTGAGTCATACTGGAAAAATATTTTGCAAAGTTCTTGAAAAAAGATTACGAACTACTTTAGAACCCCAGCTAAGCGAAACGCAGCTTGGATTTAGGAAAAACAAAGGATGCACAGACGTCATTTTTGCTCTTAGACAACTTATAGAAAAATCAATCGAATTCAATGAAACACTCTACTTAGCCTTTGTCGACCAAGAAAAGGCATTTGATAGGGTAGATAGAAACAAGCTGTGGGAAATCCTTAAACAATATGGAGTGAGTACACATCTAACAAACCTATGTAGAAGTTTATATAAGAACAGTGAATGCATAGTGAGAGCAACTGGAGGATACTCAGAACCCTTCACCATAAGATCTGGAGTACGACAAGGTTGTGTCCTGTCCCAACCATGTTTGGGTAGAACAACAGACGCCACGAGACTGGGGAAACGCCATAATTATCCCAATTTGGAAAAACAAGGGCAGCAAAAGAGATTGCACACAATACAGAGGCATTTCACTGTTGAGTCATACTGGAAAAATATTTTGCAAAGTTCTTGAAAAAAGATTACGAACTACTTTAGAACCCCAGCTAAGCGAAACGCAGCTTGGATTTAGGAAAAACAAAGGATGCACAGACGTCATTTTTGCTCTTAGACAACTTATAGAAAAATCAATCGAATTCAATGAAACACTCTACTTGTTCATAACATATATAGACAATATATGTAAAGAAACCAGCCAAGCAGAGACAGCAAGAATACCGCATGACGAGAAACACAGAAGAAGAACCATCTGCAAATCTAACCATTAGAGAACTCCTGTTTGCGGACTACCAAACACTAATAGCAAAATCAGAAGCTGAATTACAAGACCACATGAATAGTCTAAACGAAATGTGTAGGGAACATATCATGAAAATTAGCACAAGCAAAACAGAGGTAATGACTATAACTAAAGAAGAACAAACAGCAACAATTCACCTAAACGAACATCCCTTGAAACAAGTAAAGAGCTTCAAGTACCTAGGAAGTATAATACCATCAAATGGCAGATCAGAAGACGAGATCGAAAATAGGTGCAATAAGGCAAATCAACTCATTGGACAAATGGCACCAATACTAAAGAACAAACATGTATCAATAACTACTAAGAAAGCACTTTACAACACAATCTTCCTACCAACTTTGTGCTACCAATGCCAAACCTGGACAATGACAGAAAAAGAGAAAAGAAAAATCACAACAGAAATGAGGTTCCTGAGAAGAATACTCAACGTATCAAGAAGAGATAAGATCAGAAATGAAGAAATCAGGACTAAAGTGGGGGTTAAAGCTGCTCTAGATTTTATTAGAAAGCAGCAAGTCAAATGGTTTGGCCATGCAAGTAGGTTACCAGTCAACAGCATGCCACAACAAGCAATGATGTACAGACCAGATGGAAACAGAGGAAGAGGCCGACCACGTAAACGTTGGAGGGAGGGAATAACAGAATCCATGGGAATGTCGATATACGAAGCCCATAACCGGGCACTCTCACGAAGTTTATACTTCACCTCGACACCGCAAGGTACAAGAGGAACATGATGAGATGAGATGAGATGAGATAACCTCCAAATATTATTCCTGGGCTTTCTTTGATCTCTCTAATTATTACTTCGCTATAGAGGGAAAAGAGATCCGGTGACAAAACACATCCCTGTCTTATTCCCAACTTTATGTGTTCATAATTTCCTTCATTATTTCCCATTTTAATTGCTGCTGTTTGGTTCCAGTAAATATTTTTTATTATTCTGAGATCTTTCCCATCAATGTTAATATCTTCCAACGTTTTAATCAGTTCATCATATTTTACTTTATCAAATGCGTTAGTATAATATATGAAGCACAAATAAATGTCTTTTTTTGTCTCTACTGATCTTTCTAATAGGGTTCGTAATGTGTATATTGCATTGTTTGTACCTTTTCCTTCCACAAATCCATACTGTTCTTCACCAATTTCCATTTTTATTTTCTTTCTTGTTCTTCTCATTATAATTCTGAGTAGAAGCTTATTGACATGATTTATGAGGTTAATCGTACGAAAATCTTCGCATTCAATTGCTCCTGGTCTTTTTTTTTTTTTTTTTTTTTTTTCGTATAGCTATAAATACAGATTTCAACATATCGCTTGGTATATATCCACTGCTATAAATATCATTCAACATTTTGGTTAATATATCTACTCCAAATTCTCCCATTACTTCTAATTCTTCTATTGTGATTCCATCTGGTCCAGCTGATTTTCCTTTCTTCATATGCTTGATAGCGTCAGTGACTTCGTTTTCTGATAGAATAGGTGGACCTTCTAAGTTACTTTCTTCTGTTAATTCTGCCCTTTCGCCATCATATCAGTTTCTTATATACTCATTCCACATCTTCATTATAGCATCTTCCTCCAATAATATATTTCCTGTTTTTGATTTTAAACAACCTGTATTTATTCTTATTTTTCTTCCTGTAATCTCACTGATTTGTTTGTGCATATTTTTTGTATCTTTAATAGAATTTAATTCAATTTTCTGGCACTGTTCATTTAACCAACTTTCTTTTGCCTTCACACAATTATTTCTTATTTATTTCTTTATTTATCTCATTATATACATGCTTATCATTTTTACTCTTGTTTTTCTTTTGACCATCAACTTTATTTCTTCAGTCATCCATTTTTTTCGTAGCCTTTTAGCTTCTCTCCGGTAATATGTCTTTGCTCGTTTGATGAATGGAATCCCTTAACATTTCCCATTGTTCGTTTATATTCTGTATTTTAGCTATTGCATTATACCTATTTTTCACAATCACTGTGTATTGTTCTTGAATTTCTTTATCTACCTTCACAACCTCTTTATTAAGTCTCATGTTCCTGACCACTTTTTTTCTTCTATTCAGTCTTACTGTTATTATACCACATAGTGGTACATGATCACTATTACAGTCAGCACCCGGCATTGTCTTTACATTAATTAACGCATTTGGAAACCTTTTATTAATAAGTATGTAGTCAATTTGATTGAGTATTTTCTTATCAGGGCTTTTCCATGTGTAATGTCGTCTTTTATGGTGTTTAAACCAGGGGTGTTTCCAATTATCATATCATTGATATTTTCCCATTCTGTTAGTTGTTCTCCTCGTTCATTTTTTTCTTTTACCTAAACCATAATTCCCAACTACATCCGCCATTTTTACTTTTCCTACTTTTGCATTAAAATCACCTAGTATTATTTTTATATCTTGTAATTTAATTTGAGACATTGCCATGTCTTCTACTTCGTCGTAAAAATGTTGTATTTCTTCATCACTACTGCTTGTTGTTGGTGCGTATACTTGTACAATATTTATATCTATTGGCTTGCCTTTCAATGTGACCATAGTAACTCTGTCTAAAATACACCAGTAACCATTAATTGATTTGGCTGTTTGTTTATCAAATATTAGCCCTACTCCTTTTTCGTGTGTATTCCCTCCAGAATAAATTATTGTGTGTTTTTCGTTTATAATTGTACCTGATCCCTTCCATCTCATCTCACTTACGCCTAGAATATTCAATTTCATACTTTCTATTTCACTTATAACATTGTGTCACTTTCCAAGCTTAACGTTCTAACATTCCATGTACCTATTTTAAACTTATTTGTTTTAATTAAGATGCTGTCTCCAGTCTCTGGATGACGGTTTTGTGGTACCCATGGCACTTGACTTTCCCAACCGGACGAGATGTCCTAAAACATTCATTGACGTCGTTTACTGACATTGAAGTGTGTTTAGTCATGAAGACTTCGGAAGATAATGTAGTGGTTTCCCCTTACCTTCCACATCCACATGGAGTTCTGTTACCTCAGCCTTTGACAGCCCAATCCGACTGTCAGGACAAGTGAGCGCCCTTCTCTGCCCAGCTGAATTACGGGAAGTAATTTATTGGTTATATGAAAATAACTGCGATGGAAGGCGTGGTTGCTGGATAGTTTAGTTTAGTTTAGTCGTCGGATCAACATCACGGCACTAGGGTTTAACCCATAAGTGCTCCGTTCTCCTCCTAACTCAAACCTGAGTCTGGAGAAACTCAGCTCAATGCACGAACTCCGTAGCATCAGCGAGGATCCTGAAATACTTTGGGTAGATGTTTACTCGAAATTTTGCCCGGGCAGCGCCGTTAGGCTACTTTTTTCGATTTCCAACTGCCAAGGGATTTTTTACGTGCGCAACAATACACACGGGTGTCCGATCTCACTACCCAGAGACCAGGGGAAATTTTATTACTGGAAATCAACGTGGATTTTTTAAACTAAATCCCGGTCCTCACCTGGGCCTGAACCCAGGACCTCCAGCACTCGAGGCGGACACCATACCTCGAGACCACTCAGCCCCCCCCCCCCCGGAGGTTGCTGGATGAAGATGCAGAGGTCGACCAGCACGGAGATGAACACGGTGTTTGGCAGGTGTCTTGGCCAAGAGTGAGCATGGAGAAAGCAAGTAAACGAATTGTTTGCACGTCTTAAAGCACATGGGGCATATAGTGCTACAGTTAAATTTGTAAAGACCAATCGGTACTCGTGGTTCATGTGGTCTGTGTCTCTTTACCTGCCATAATTAATTAGACAGTTACCCCATATGGACGACAATCACCATCGGATTAATAAGCCTATGAGGGTAAAACCATGGGCAGCTGATTTTGCAGCTGACTCAAATCACAGGACTATCATTCTGAGCCGGTGATGGGCCCTAATTATAACTTCTCCTTGAGGATGGACAGGCTAGTGACAATGGTGAGATCGAAAAAACGCCATACTGTTTCCAGGTAAGCATTGTATGCAGGGTCACTCTCGGAGCTCGGGTCATATTTAAACATGCTCCACTTTACGGACTCGAATCTATGATCACGTGACCCGCAGGTGGGCGTCTAGCCACTAAGCTAACATGGCTGGCATGAGGGTGCGTGAAGTAGGAGAAATGGCAATAGATGAGGAACTTGTCAGCGGGACCTGTTGACGACTGGAAGGTAGTTGCCACAGATGCTATTAGTTGTAGGATATTGGTTGCGGTGATTCTGGTTCTACTAGTGGTGAAATAGTAGTATTAGTATTAGTAATGGTTGTATTAGTAATGGTTGTATTAGTAATGGTTGTATTAGTAATGGTTGTATTAGTAATAGTAGAAATGTAAGTAGTAGTAGCAGTAGCAGCAGCAGCTATAGGAACAATACCAGTAGTAGTAGTAGTAGTAGTAGTAGTAGTAGTAGTAGTAGTAGTAGTAGTAGTAGTAGTAGTAGTAGTAGTAGTAGTAGTAGTAGTAGTAGTAGTAGTGGTGGTGGTGGTGGTGGTGGTGGTGGTGGTGGCGGCGGCGGCGGCGTGGCGGCGGCGGCGAAGACGGCGGCGGTGGTGGTGGTGGTGGTGGTGGTGGTAGTAGTAGTATGTTGTTTGCAGATGTTGTTCACGGGTAGTCCTTTTTCCTGTCCGGACTATCTGATTACCCGTCTTTCGATAAAGTGCGAACACTGCCTTTTTGCTTCATGAATTGATCATATATGATGGTGTCCTTTTTGTCATATCGACGTTTCTTTGGAGGGATTACCACTGTGCAGGGTGTATATTTAATGACTGTGGGGTTTTTGAAAATATCGCCGTTCCAAGTTTTGAATTTACCTTTTATGTTGCATGAACTCCACATAGGGTGAATATTACAAAACTTGGAACGGCAATATTTTCCAAAAATACACCCGGAATAATTCGTATTGATTCACCTGCTGCCATCATCCAGTTCTGAAACTGCTGGCATGCCATTATTATGTTGAGCAATGCCACTTTTCTATCTATTGACATATGTTTATTTCTTTAATATTGACGACGTTTGCCTGTGATCTGGTTTTTTCTCTTTGTACCAGTTGTTCAACATTATAAAATATATGCAATTTTCAATGGGCGGCGACAAAATTAATTACAAATTCTGAATATACTATGCATTTAGACTCTTGATCTTTTATTTTCAGCAACAATTAAAAAAATAACTTTTTTAACATTTCTTTTCCTTATAACATTATATACGGTTATAGTTCCACAACTCCCTGTCACGCCGAGTCGAGGGTTCCAAATCAACTGCGGGAGATTTAGAATCAGATCGCTTTGAGTTGATTTCGATAGTACGAGGCGCCTGTCACTCAGAAAGCAATGGTAAAGTAACCTAGTAATTCGCAAATTTTTAATTAACCATGAGATTGATTGCAACCCCCAGTAAGGCGATGCAAGTAATATTTTTTTTAAATCTCAGTATTAAGATTGCTTGCTTGCTTGTGTTCGTTGGCTTGAGCTCCAACGCGAAGTCCTGTATGTCGGATGAAGGCATCCTGTTGTCCAACATCAGTGTGATGCCATACAGGACCTGAGGTTTGCGTGAGTATCCGTTGTCCCATGTCTGGCTTATTGGTGTGCAGACTGGTGGTTCCTCGTCGTGCAGGCAGACACTCTCTGACTTCGGAGGAATCAGCGATCCTACTGACTTTAGCCAAGACCCCGAAGGGACCTGATGCCCAGGACGCTCGACGAGGATGCGTCAATAGGTCTTGGCCAGTATGTAACCCGGCCCTGGTGCCTTGGAAACACCTCTGTGTCCCCCAAGGATGATGACATACCCAGACGACAAATATCACAAAAGAATATGTGAAGGAATGTGTGTGTGTGTGTGTGCGCGCGTGCGTGTGCGTGTGTGTGTGCGCGCGCGCGTGTGTGTGTGTTGTTATTTTTTTTGTTGTTTTGTTTTTGTTTTGTTTTTTTTTTGTTGTTTTTTTTTTCTTTTTCTTTTTTGTTTTTTTTCTTTTTTCTTTTTTTTTGGGGGGGGGGGGGGGGGGGGGGGGGGGGGGGGGGGGGGGGGGGGGTTTGTCCATGCTTGTGATATTTTAACAACCTAATTTGAGAGTGTGTGTGTGTGTGTGTGTGTGTGTGTGTGTGTGTGTGTGTGTGTGTGTGTGTGTGTGTGTGTGTGTGTGTGTTTTAAATCCACTTACTTCATTTGTTTGAGTCTAAACAATGTATTTCCAGCGAACGTGAGACCAAACAGCCACAAGAAGGTCTCATGGATGTAACAGGCAAGGCAGTGTAGAAGCTCAGGAGGGAGGCGAGATGGGAGCAGGCTGCTCAACGGAGTCCCCACAGACAACCACCTATGAGAAAAGGTAATAGAATATATTTGAAACTCTCACGAGGAGATAGTTAAAGAAGAGGAGAATTATGAGCAGGAGGACATGGTGGTTCAGTAGTTAATGCTGTCGCATGCGGTCTCGACGATCTCGTGTTCAAACTTCCATCCTGATAGAATTTATTCTTGACCACGTGTTTCCTAGACCCACCATTTTCATCAAATGGGCATGAGAATTAGTTCTGGGGGATAATGCGGCTGGCGTGATACTTAACATATCGCGCGAGATTTGATCGTCAATTCAGTATTATCATCATCAGGTGCCACTTCTGCATTGAAAGTCGGCTGCAGTGAGTCTTCAAGAGACTCCATCCCGAGGTTTCACAGTGTACTCATAAAGGCTTTGACCAGTACATCTCTTGATGTTTCCCCCTCGTATACCGTTGTCTCACTCTTATACACTCTGACTCTACACGAGGGTCTTTACTTTTACCTTCCAGCATAGATGACTATCACATAGAACTATGTTTCTGATTACACTGGAAAATTGGTGCGATATTTAAAACTGTTCATAATCGGACACCTGTATTTACGACCAATGTTCAAAACGAGAGATTAGAATTTCATCATCATCATCATCATTATCATGTGCCATGCCGATAAGCGTGGACGGTCATGTCTCGCCATCTCACTCGATCACCATATTCGTGGATCAGCTCTGTGTTCCTGTCTCGACCACGCCACGTGGCCAAGTCATCCAGGTATTTACTTCTCTGCCTTTCCATAGTTCTCTTCCCCTCGAACTTGCCAGTTGTCATCAAGTTCTCTTATTTATTTCTTCTCATAACGTGATCAACAAATTTTAACTATCTACGTCTAATTTATTTAATAAGTTTACGATTTTCATTTGTTTCTTGTAGGACTTAGTCATTGGTTTTTCTGTCTGTCCATGGTGTTCTTTGCATCTTCCCCAGAAACCACATTTCCACAGACATCAGATGTTTGTCAGCCTGTTTGCTCATTGACCACGCTTCACATTCATACAAAAGTACGAATTCTGTGTAGCACCTCAACACTCTTATTCTCGTTGCAAATGACATCTTTTATTGGTCAGTATGTTTTTCATCTTGCAAAATCGCCATTGTTCTAACCTCTTCAAGACACCGACAAACAGATGTTATGACTGTTCAGAGATAATTGTACCGATTCACTTGCTTAAGAATATTTCCATTTACTTGTATATTACATTGTGGTATTTCCTTCTTCCTTGTGACGACCATAATCTGTGTCTTCTTAGAATTTAATTCTATCCTTAGTTATTCACTGTGTGCAACAACCACATTTACTAAATTTTGCAAATCCTGCTCATTGTCTGCACACCGCATATCTAGTGTTATTGATGTTTCTTCCTCAGTAGTATATAGGTACAAAAGCACCTTGTTTTGTGGAGGTGGAGTTTTATAGATACCTCCACAAAGGGCGATAACTCTTCGGGTATTTTAAGTAGGTGGTCAGGGGTGTGGTCAAGTGACTCATCAGAGGTGACGTGGTCTAGTGACTCATCAGAGGTGACATGCGTGGTCAAGTAATTATAGGTACGACATAAAAAATACGACATAAAACATCAATAAAGAAAACAAACGACTCAAGTAAGGTATATAATAATTTTATTAAATCATATATAGAAAAGAAGAAAAAAAAAAGAAGAAAAAAACAAAACATAGTCAAGTGACCCCTTAAATTATAGGTAAGGGTGTGCGATGACGTGCTCAAGTGGTGGTCAAGAGGTGGTCAAGAGGTGGTCAAGTGACCCCTTAAATTGTATGGGATGGTACGTGTAGTGACGTGGTGATGATCAAGAGGTGGTCAAGTGGTGGTCAGGGTGTGGTCAAGTGGTGGTCAAGATGTGGTCAAGTGGTCGAGTGACCACTTAAATTGCCGGGGAAAGTAGGTGTAGTGATATGGTGATGATTAAAGGGTGGTAAATTAGTGGTCAAGCAGTGGTCAAGCAAGGAAAATTTTAGTGGAAAGTAGTTGTAATGATATGGTGATGATTAAAGGGTGGTAAATTAGTCGTCAAGCAGTGGTCAAGCAGTGGTCAAGTGGTCGAGTGACCACTTAAATTGTCGGGGAAAGTAGTTGTAATGATATGGTGATGATTAAAGGGTGGTAAATTAGTGGTCAAGAGGTGGTCAAGCGATGGTCAAGGGGTGGTCAAGTGGTTAAATGACCCCTTAAATTGTTGGGGAGAGTACGTGTAGTGACACGGTGATGATCAAGAGGTGGTCAAGTAGTGGTCAAGTGGTGGTCAAGCGGTGGTCAAGTGGTCGAGTGACCACATAAATTGCAGAGGAGAGTAGGTGTAGTGACATGGTGATGATCAAGAGGTGGTCAAGTTGTTAGGTCTAGAGGTTGGGGTGTCTCAGTCATGAAGTATCAAACTGTCTGCTGTGGGAAGGATGGCGCTGATCAGGGTGAGTAGGTTCTAATACGTTTATCGCTATTGTCTACAATTGGCGTGGTTGTATAGTAATAATAGTAGAGTTGTTTCGTAGTAATATTAGTCATCATCATCAAGGGTCATGTTAGGTGGTATTTGTAATGATAGTAGTAGTAGTAGTAGTAGTAGTAGTAGTAGTAGTAGTAGTAGTAGTAGTAGTAGTAGTAGTAGTAGTAGTAGTAGTAGTAGTAGTAGTAGTAGTAGTAGTAGTAGTAGTAGTAGTAGTAGTAGTAGTAGTAGTAGTAGTAGTAGTAGTAGTAGTAGTAGTAGTAGCAATACCAACAACAGTACTAATTATCATCATCATCACGTGTCTTACCAACGGACGTATCACCCACACATTGCGATCTCCAACACCATTGAACAATTCCGGGGTTGACTCACACTACAGAAATCCCCAATTAACGGCATTACCTTCATGTAATGGTGGTACTCATAGTACTAATAGCACCAGTAGTAATAGTCACCAACATCAGCAAGAGACTTATCGCCTGACATTGGTCAGTATGACACTCCATAAACTATGATCTCCAACACCATGGATACAAATAGTAATAATATTGGTGTAGTAGTAGTAGTAGTAGTAGTAGTAGTAGTAGTAGTAGTAGTAGTAGTAGTAGTAGTAGTAGTAGTAGTAGTAGTAGTAGTAGTAGTAGTAGTAGTAGTAGTAGTAGTAGTAGTAGGAGTAGTAGTAGTAGTAGTAGCGGCGGTGGAGGTGGTGGTGATGGTGGTGGTGGTAATAGTAGGAGTAGTAGAATAGCGAGGGTGCTTGTTGTTTCACTAAGTATTTGTATATCGTATGTAGTATAAAGATAGTTTGTGTTGTATGTCATGTAAGGTGTTACTGAAATATATGTATTGTGTAGTTCTAAGAGGTGATGACGCCATAACCCACCACTCTATCATCTTATTGATAGTGTCTTCAGTGCCGCGAAAAAGGCTCATTGTGAGATATCGATCATTTCTCAAAGCGACAGCATCCGGGGTGCATGCCCATTACGAGCAAACAACGATACGACACTTAAAATGTAACTACAATGCAAATGGTGTCGAGTATAGTGTAACATACAAAACTTATGAGGTCATCGGTTGTCCATTCCATCACGGTCGACAAATAGGCGCTCACTAACTTCACAATATGCTCACTCAAATAAACATATAGGATAATAAGGCACCGACCCAAACAAGGAAAACGGACAAAAGCAAGGGGGGAAAATGACATAAGCGTCAAAATATAACACAGACAAAGACAGATACAACAGTGACTAAAAAAAATAATAAAAATGACACGACAAAATAACACACAAACACACACACAAACACACACACACACACACACACACACACACACACACACACACACACACACACACACACACACAATGAAAACTGAAATAACCAATGAAAAATCGCTGACACGAACACTAGAAGCTGACACAAACACTAAACAAGGTACCTAAAGAAAAGCTAAACTTTGTTAACCAAAATGTGAAAGTAGGAAAATGTGATACCCAAATGTAAAACAAATAGCAAGAGAGGAATAGCTCGTCCCAACTTATAAAAAGTAGGAAAATATATCAACCAAATGGGAAAAAGTTAGGCCAAATACAAAAATATCTAACTCAAACTAATGAAAAGTAGGGAAACTTTGTTAACCAAAGGAGGGGAAAAACCTAGGTCAAGTAGGAAAATCTGTTACCCAAAAGTGAAAAATGTCGGCCAAATACAGAAATAGTTCGTCCACACGTATGCAAACTAGGAAAATTTGTTAGTCGAACAGGATAAAATATTGCCCAAGTAGGGAAATTTGAGAGCCATAAGTGAAAAAATATAATCCAAAGAGAGGAATATCTCGTTCCAACTTATAAAAAGAAGGAAAATTCTGAACCAAATGAGAAAAAGTTAGACCAAATATAGTAACATCTCAACCAAACTTATGAAAACTAGGAAACTTTGTTAGCCAACGAGAATAAAAACCTAGGTCAAGTAGGAAAATCTGTTAGCCAAATGTAAAAAATGTCGGCCAAATACAGAAATACCTCGTCCGCACTTATTAAAATTAGGAAAAATTTGTTAGTCAAATAGTAAAAATATTGCCCAAGTAGTAAAATTTGATAGCCAAATGTAAAACAAAATATCACCCAAAGAGAGGAATATCTCGGCCAGAGTTATAAAAAGTAGGAGAACTATGTGCCAAATGGGAAAAAGTTAGGCCAAATACAGAAATATCTCAAACAAACATATACAAAATAGAAAAATTGATAACCAAACGGGAAATATATTGACCAACTAGGGACTTGTGTTACTCAAAGAGGAAAAATAATGACCAAGTAACGAAATACATCGCTCAAACTTATGAAAACTAGGAAACTTTGTTAGCCAAGTGAAAAAACATTGTTCAAGTAGGAAAATCTGTTAGCCAAATGTGAAAAATGTCAGACAAATGCAGAAATAGTTCGGTCACACACATGCAAACTAGGAAAAGTTGTTTGCCAGATAGGAAAAGTATTGGCCAAGTAGGAAAATTTGAAAGCCAAATGTGAAAAAATATCACCCAAAGAGAGAAATATCTCGTCCAGACTTATAAAAAGTTGGAACATTTGTCAACCAAATGGGGTAAAGTTAGACCAAATACAGAATCATCTTAACCACATTTATAAAACACGAGGGGAAAATGTCGACCAAATACAGAAATAACTCAACCCAATTTATAAATATGGCAACCAAACTTATGAAACGTAGGCAAATGTGTTAACCAAAAGGGGAAAATATGGTACACGTAACGAAATATCTCATCCAAACTTATAAAAAGTAGGAAAATATGTCAACCAAACGCGAACAATGTCGGCCAAATACAGAAATTTCTCAACCAAACTCATGAAAAGTAGGAACAACTTGTTACCCAAATAGGAAAAAATATTGGTCAAGTAAAGAAATAGCGTGGTCAAACCTATAAAAACGTACCAGCATTTGTTAACACAACTTGGCCACTTGTTCTTACAAACTTGCTCGCTGGCTCAAACAATTTTTCCACTTGCTATTACAATCGGTCGACCTATCCTATCAACTCACACACTTACCATAACAAATGTCCCTTTTCCCCAACAACGTGTCCACCGACTCTCTCATATTATCGACTCGCCCTATCAACTTACCCACTGACTCTAACAACTTCCCCACATGGGCTCACAAAATTTCCACTTGTTATTACAACTTGTCGACAGCCTCGCCCAAATTTACCACTTACTCTTACAAACTGTCCCAACTGCGCGCACAAAGGTGTCTACTTGTGATTTCACGGCCTCCTCACCCCATAGATAAGTAGCCCTTATAAAATACAAATGTATTCCGCAAGTCATACAGAAGTGTCCCCCATATTGTCATTAAAAAAAAATAATAATAATTGTGTGTGTAGGTAAGTTCATGTCTTTGACAGTTCATATTTTGTAAATTCATTTCTTCAGCATAAGATTTGTGTAAGTTCACGCCCTCATCATAAATTTTGTTGTGTAAGTTCATGTCTTCGACAGTTCATGTTTTGCTAAGGCCTAGTTTTAGTGAAAATGCAGAAGTCTATTGGCTAGAATTTCAACCTGGGTGGTCAATTACTAACACTGCCTGTGGACAGCTATTCTTACCCATGCGCTAAAGTTGAGAAAATGAACTTCCGTTGAATGGAAGCTACCGCAGACTTGAATTATTAAACCCCTCTGGAAGAAGTAGCGGCAGCTTAACCAGGAAAAGATCGAATTAGTTATCCCCCCTTAGTCTGGAAATTATGAAAATATATGCTCCCACAAGCGATATTACTCATGACGTCATATAAACAAAAATATAAAGTATAACAAATGAGGCAGCGCCACAATTGTTATCCTTTATATTTTTGTTTATATGACGTCATGAGTAATATCGCTTGTGGGAGCATATATTTTCATAATTTCCAGACTAGGGGGGGGGGGGGATAACTAATTCGATCTTTTCCTGGTTAAGCTGCCGCTACTTCTTCCAGAGGGGTTTAATAATTCAAGTCTGCGGTAGCTTCCATTCAATTGAAGTTCATTTTCTCAACTTTAGCGCATGGGTAAGAATAGCTGTCCACAGGCAGTGTTAGTAATTGACCACCCAGGTTGAAATTCTAGCCAATAGACTTCTGCATTTTCACTAACACTAGGCCTTAGCAAAACATGAACTGTCGAAGACATGAACTTACACAACAAAATTTATGATGAGGGCGTGAACTTACACAAATCTTATGCTGAAGAAATGAATTTACAAAATATGAGCTGTCAAAGACATGAACTTACCTACACACACAAATATTTTTTTTTTTTTTTTTAATGACAATATGGGGGACACTTCTATATGACTTGCGGAATACATTTGTATTTTATAAGGGCTACTTATCTATGGGGTGAGGAGGCCGTGAAATCACAAGTAGACACCTTTGTGCGCGCAGTTGGGACAGTTTGTAAGAGTAAGTGGTAAATTTGGGCGAGGCTGTCGACAAGTTGTAATAACAAGTGGAAATTTTGTGAGCCCATGTGGGGAAGTTGTTAGAGTCAGTGGGTAAGTTGATAGGGCGAGTCAATAATATGAGAGAGTCGGTGGACACGTTGTTGGGGAAAAGGGACATTTGTTATGGTAAGTGTGTGAGTTGATAGGATAGGTCGACCGATTGTAATAGCAAGTGGAAAAATTGTTTGAGCCAGCGAGAAAATTTGTAAGAACAAGTGGCCAAGTTGTGTTAACAAATGTTGGTACGTTTTTATAGGTTTGACCACGCTACTTCTTTACTTGACCAATATTTTTTTCCTATTTAGGTAACAAGTTGTTCCCACTTTTCATGAGTTTGGTTGAGAAATTTCTGTATTTGGCCGACATTGTTCGCGTTTGGTTGACATATTTTCTACTTTTTATAAGTTTGGATGAGATATTTCGTTACGTGTACCATATTTTCCCCTTTTGGTTAACACATTTGCCTACGTTTCATAAGTTTGGTTGCCATATTTATAAATTGGGTTGAGTTATTTCTGTATTTGGTCGACATTTTCCCCTCGTTTTTTTATAAATGTGGTTAAGATGATTCTGTATTTGGTCTAACTTTACCCCATTTGGTTGACAAATGTTCCAACTTTTTATAAGTCTGGACGAGATATTTCTCTCTTTGGGTGATATTTTTTCACATTTGGCTTTCAAATTTTCCTACTTGGCCAATACTTTTCCTATCTGGCTAACAACTTTTCCTAGTTTGCATATGTGTGACCGAACTATTTCTGCATTTGTCCGACATTTTTCACATTTGGCTAACAGATTTTCCTACTTGAACAAGGTTTTTTCACTTTGGCTAACAAAGTTTCCTAGTTTTCATAAGTTTGAGCGATGTATTTCGTTACTTGGTCATTATTTTTCCTCTTTGAGTAACACAAGTCCCTAGTTGGTCAATATATTTCCCTTTTGGTTATCAATTTTTCTATTTTGTATATGTTTGTTTGAGATATTTCTGTATTTGGCCTAACTTTTTCCCATTTGGCACATAGTTCTCCTACTTTTTATAACTCTGGCAGAGATATTCCTCTCTTTGGGTGATATTTTTTTTTACATTTGGCTATCAAATTTTACTACTTGGGCAATATTTTTACTATTTGGCTAACAAATTTTTCCTAATTTTAATAAGTGCGGACGAGGTATTTCTGTATTTGGCCGACATTTTTTACATTTGGCTAACAGATTTTCCTACTTGACCTAGGTTTTTATTCTCGTTGGCTAACAAAGTTTCCTAGTTTTCATAAGTTTGGTTGAGATGTTACTATATTTGGTCTAACTTTTTCTCATTTGGTTGAGAATTTTCCTTCTTTTTATAAATTTGGATGAGATATTTCTCTCTTTGGCTGATATTTTTTCACCTTTGGCTATCACATTTTCTTACTTGGTTAATACTTTTCCTATCTGGCTAACAACCTTTCCTTGTTTGCATACGTGTGGCCGAACTATTTCTGCATTTGGCCGACATTTTTCACATTTGGTTAACAGATTTTTCCTACTTGACCACAAGGTTTCCTCCATTTGGCTAACAAAGTTTCCTAGTTTTCATAAGTTTGGTTGAGATGTTACTATATTTGGTCTAACTTTTTCTCATTTGGTTGAGAATTTTCCTTCTTTTTATAAATTTGGATGAGATATTTCTCTGTTTGGCTGATATTTTTTCACCTTTGGCTATCACATTTTCTTACTTGGTTAATACTTTTCCTATCTGGCTAACAACCTTTCGTTGTTTGCATACGTGTGGCCGAACTATTTCTGCATTTGGCCGACATTTTTCACATTTGGTTAACAGATTTTTCCTACTTGACCAAGGTTTCTTCCATTTGGCTAACAAAGTTTCGTAGTTTTCATAAGTTTGAGCGATGTATTTCGTTACTTGGTCATTATTTTTCCTCTTTGAGTAACACATTTCCCTAGTTGGTCAATATATTTCCCGTTTGGTTATCAATTTTCCTATTTTTTATATGTTTGGTTGAAATATTTCTGTATTTGGCCTAACTTTTTCCCATTTGGCACATAGTTCTCCTACTTTTTATAACTCTGGCCGAGATATTCCTCTCTTTGGGTGATATTTTTTTTTTACATTTGGCTATCAAATTTTCCTACTTGGGCAATATTTTTACTATTTGACTAACAAATTTTTCCTAATTTTAATAAGTGCGGACGAGGTATTTCTGTATTTGGCCGACATTTTTTACATTTGGCTAACAGATTTTCCTACTTGACCTAGGTTTTTATTCTCGTTGGTTAACAAAGTTTCCTAGTTTTCATAAGTTTGGTTGAGATGTTACTATACTTGGTCTAACTTTTTCTCATTTGGTTGAGAATTTTCCTTCTTTTTATAAGTTGGAACGAGATATTCCTCTCTTTGGATTATATTTTTTCACTTATGGCTCTCAAATTTCCCTACTTGGGCAATATTTTATCCTGTTCGACTAACAAATTTTCCTAGTTTGCATACGTGTGGACGAACTATTTCTGTATTTGGCCGACATTTTTCACTTTTGGGTAACAGATTTTCCTACTTGACCTAGGTTTGTCCCCTCCTTTGGTTAACAAAGTTTCCCTACTTTTCATTAGTTTGAGTTAGATATTTTTGTATTTGGCCTAACTTTTTCCCATTTGGTTGATATATTTTCCTACTTTTTATAAGTTGGGACGAGCTATTCCTCTCTTGCTATTTGTTTTACATTTGGGTATCACATTTTCCTACTTTCACATTTTGGTTAACAAAGTTTAGCTTTTCTTTAGGTACCTTGTTTAGTGTTTGTGTCAGCTTCTAGTGTTCGTGCCAGCGATTTTTCATTGGTTATTTCAGTTTTCATTGTGTGTGTGTGTGTGTGTGTGTGTGTGTGTGTGTGTGTGTGTGTGTGTGTGTGTGTGTGTGTGTGTGTGTGTGTGTGTTTGTGTGTTATTTTGTCGTGTCATTTTTATTATTTTTTTTAGTCACTGTTGTATCTGTCTTTGTCTGTGTTATATTTTGACGCTTATGTCATTTTTCCCCTTGTTTTTGTCCGTTTTCCTTGTTTGGGTCGGTGCTTTATTATCCTATATGTTTATTTGAGTGAGCATATTGTGAAGTTAGTGAGCGCCTATTTGTCGACCGTGATGGAATGGACAACCGATGACCTCATAAGTTTTGTATGTTACACTATACTCGACACCATTTGCATTGTAGTTACATTTTAAGTGTCGTATCGTTGTTTGCTCGTAATGGGCATGCACCCCGGATGCTGTCGCTTTGAGAAATGATCGATATCTCACAATGAGCCTTTTTCGCGGCACTGAAGACACTATCAATAAGATGATAGAGTGGTGGGTTATGGCGTCATCACCTCTTAGAACTACACAATACATATATTTCAGTAACACCTTACATGGCATACAACACAAACTATCTTTATACTACATACGATATACAAATACTTAGTGAAACAACAAGCACCCTCGCTATTCTACTACTCCTACTATTACCACAACCACCACCATCACCACCACCACCACCGCCGCTACTACTACTACTACTCCTACTACTACTACTACTACTACTACTACTACTACTACTACTACTACTACTACTACTATTACTACTACTACTACCAATATTATTACTATTTGTATCCATGGTGTTGGAGATCATAGTTTATGGAGTGTCATACTGACCAATGTCAGGCGATAAGTCTCTTGCTGATGTTGGTGACTATTACTACTGGTGCTATTAGTACTATGAGTACCACCATTACATGAAGGTAATGCCGTTAATTGGGGATTTCTGTAGTGTGAGTCAACCCCGGAATTGTTCAATGGTGTTGGAGATCGCAATGTGTGGGTGATACGTCCGTTGGTAAGACACGTGATGATGATGATAATTAGTACTATTGTTGGTATTGCTACTACTACTACTACTACTATCATTACAAATACCACCTAACATGACCCTTGATGATGATGACTAATATTACTACGAAACAACTCTACTATTATTACTATACAACCACGCCAATTGTAGACAATAGCGATAAATGTATTAGAACCTACTCACCCTGATCAGCGCCATCCTTCCCAAAGCAGACAGTTTGATACTTCATGACTGAGACACCCCAACCTCTAGACCTAACAACTTGACCACCTCTTGATCATCACCATGTCACTACACCTACTCTCCTCTGCAATTTATGTGGTCACTCGACCACTTGACCACCGCTTGACCACCACTTGACCACTACTTGACCACCTCTTGATCATCACGGTGTCACTACACGTACTCTCCCCAACAATTTAAGGGGTCATTTAACCACTTGACCACCCCTTGACCATCGCTTTACCACCTCTTGACCACTAATTTACCACCCTTTAATCATCACCATATCATTACAACTACTTTCCCCGACAATTTAAGTGGTCACTCGACCACTTGACCACTGCTTGACGACTAATTTACCACCCTTTAATCATCACCATATCATTACAACTACTTTCCACTAAAATTTTCCTCACTTGACCACTGCTTGACCACTGCTTGACCACTAATTTACCACCCTTTAATCATCACCATATCACTACACCTACTTTCCCTGACAATTTAAGTGGTCACTCGACCACTTGACCACATCTTGACCACCACTTGACCACACCCTGACCACCACTTGACCACCTCTTGATCATCACCACGTCACTACACGTACCATCCCATACAATTTAAGGGGTCACTTGACCACCTCTTGACCGCTTGACCACCTCTTGACCACCACTTGAGCACGTCATCGCACACCCTTACCTATAATTTAAGGGGTCACTTGACTATGTTTTGTTTTTTTCTTCTTTTTTTTTTTCTTCTTTTCTATATATGATTTAATAAAATTATTATATACCTTACTTGAGTCGTTTGTTTTCTTTATTGATGTTTTATGTCGTATTTTTTATGTCGTACCTATAATTACTTGACCACGCATGTCACCTCTGATGAGTCACTATATCACGTCACCTCTGATGAGTCACTTGACCACACCCCTGACCACCTACTTAAAATACCCGAAGAGTTATTGCCCTTTGTGGAGGTATCTATAAAACTCCACCTCCACCTCCACAAAACAAGGTGCTTTTGTACCTATATACTACTTTCCTCCAATGATAATCCCTTTCACATCTTCTACATTTCTGAAAAATATTTTCACTATGCAGGAAAGAAGGATCTGGAGACATTACACATCCCTGTCTCACTCCTCTCTTAATAGGCTGATATTTACCTACTTCATTATCAATCCTTATGGCAGCTTGTGTTTCCAATATATGTTTTCACAAGTCTAAGGTCTTTCCCCATCGATTTGTAGATCTGCAAGCATCTTTATCATGTTGACATGTCTTACTTTATCGAAAACCTTTGTGTAGTCAATAAAGCAATTGTGTAGGTCTTTGTTTACTTCTAAATTGTGTAGGTCTTTGTTTACTTCTATAGAATGTTCAATTAATGTTCTCAGCATATATACAGCATTTACTGCACCCTTGCCTTCTAAAAACCACAATGTTCTTCTCCTATTTCGTGTTGTATTTTCTTCCTAACTCTTTACATGACAATTCTTAGCAAAATCTTCGTGGTGTGGCTCAACATACTAATTCTTCTATGTTGATCACATTCCAAGGCTCCTGATTTCTTTGGGATTGCAATAAATATAGAATTACATACTTCAGGAAGTATGTCTCCAGTATCATATATTGCTTTCAGCAGTCTGGAGACCTGGTCTATTCCGTATTCTTCTAAGGCATTGATCATTTCTGTCGTGATGTTATATGGATCTGGGGTTTGCCAATTTTCGTATAGTTAAGAACATTCTGAACTTCCATCTTCAAAAATTGACGGTCCTTAATTATTATTCCGAATATTATACTGTTCTTCTCTGTTATAATCAGTCTGATTTCTGATCCTATGATCAGGACTCCTCCATGTCCAAGATCTCATTGGGTAATGTTGATACCAGCTGTTTCCGATAATCATATCATGCTCTTTTGCCCACTGTACAAATCTGCAACCTCTTTCATTCTGTTCCCCTAGTCCATACTTACCTACTATGTATCCGTCCTGTTGATTTACAACTTGGCATTCAAGTCACTCAGAATTTTTGCATTTCTTGGAGGCATTCTCTAAATCATTATAAATTCTTCGATGCTCTCATTCGAATTTAGGTCCAATATTTGCAAATTTTCATGGTTGGAGACCACTATTTACAACAAATATTTTCAAGAGCACAAGATGGGGTTGTGGTGAGTATTTAGGATCAATACCTTTTAAGGTTCATTACGGATGGCCATATTTTGGACCAGTGTTTCTAAGCGTGCATGACAAGAGACCAGCATGTAGGATCAACGTCCAGAAACGTTCATAGTTAGTTAGTTAGTCGAGGTTCCAACTTCACGTCAACGGGTCGTCCCCATTATGCTCCGTTCCTGTGCCTGTGAATATCACATAAAATACTCCCCACCGTTGAATGTGAAAAGTGGAACAGACAGGAGTCTCGGCAATCCAACAGCCCGCACAGGTATACTGTGCATAATGCCGCCGCCAGAATGCCAAAACAATAGTCCTCCACGAAAACCACAGTTCATCGTCAATGGAATCGGCAGTCACCAGAAAGACCTCATTGACCCGGGTTTTCACACATGGCTCTGTCTCTATCCGCAGGGCAACCCGCCGAAAGCGTCGAATTAAGCACGAACACTGTAGCTCCAGCTCCGACTCTCAGGAGTCTCCTGAAAAATGCACCCGTGAACCGAAAAAGCAAATCAGTCAATTCAGCAACAGCCGGTAGCCATTGTTCCGAACATGCAGGTCACTATGCAAACAAAAGCGGACATGTAAAAGCATTCCACGTGAATATAACAGCTCACAGAGTCACGCCACGCACTCACTCAGTAGCAGGGCGACAGATCCATATACTACCAGTATTTATGGTCACTGTTTAAAAGCTTTCATGACCTGATACCAGTATTCATAAAATATTTTCATGAGTTCATGATTTTAGACCAGTATTTATGGTCAATATGTCCTAGCGTTCGTGATGGTATACAAGTATGTGTGGTCAAAATGCCTAAGCATTCATGATGATAGATCAGTATAAATGGTTAATAATTCATAGTTTTCATAGCGGTAGGACAGCAATTAGAGTCAATATTTCCAAGAGTTCGTGACTTTAGATCAGGAGGTTTCAATTAAACTGGATCAAGAACTGATGATTTATCTGTTCTTCCACACAATACACAGGATCCCAAAGAGACCGGATTTCGTCCACCTTATCATGCAACTATACTTCGCCCAGCGGTGCAGACGAACCCAATCTGTCCACCTGCTTAATTTTCCCCACACCAGCATGTCCTGGGGAAAAAATCTAACCGATGCTCCCTATCTTTAATTTTTGAATTGAAGCAAGCCACTCTGCACGAAGCATACCTGTCTTCACACTTCTCAGCGTGCTTTGTGAATTGGTTACAATCACCACAAGTGTGTAATGTTTGTCCTCCAACCAGCGGAACACCGCTGTGACTACCTCCACCTCCTTTCTCAGACAAGATGTTGTGGTATCATATGCCAGACTCTCCTCTATTTAAATACCGTCCATTAACCTTCGCTATGAACCCCCAGAACTTCTTTTATCTCTTAACACAGAGCCATCGGTGTAGAAGATTGCATTAGGCTAGTATTTGTGGTTATCTTTTTAAGTTTTCATGACTTTAGGAAAGTATTCTTGTCAATATGCCCCAGCGTTCATGACTTTAGATCAGTATTTATGGTAAGTATATATATACTTGCATGACGAGAGACAATATTTAGCATTAATATCCCCAAGTGTTTGTAACGCTTGTGTTTCAAGAAGTCATGGTTAGTAGCTTTGAATTTGTACTTTGGTTACCTACTTACAATTTGTCAATATTTCCTTGATATGCACAGATACAAAGTGTGTGCATGAGAGTGGGGGGGGGGAGAGAGAGAGAGAGAGAGAGAGAGAGAGAGAGAGAGAGAGAGAGAGAGAGAGAGATCAAGTAATAATACTATCATTAAGTTAGTACATGTGCATGTGTTTCAACCGAGCTGGCATGGGCTGATAATTGAACATATGTAATTTCGTGTCCCACAGCAACACCAAGGATGCCACTAAGTCATCACAAGCACGCAGTAAAGACAGAAAACAAAGTGGTGCATCTGTTGTGAGTGACGGCGCAGTCAAACCAAGGAAATCAAAAGCATCGGTACAGCTTCACTCTAACCCCTTGTCAAAAGGTAGAGTCTGAGATACTTAATTGTTGTAAATACTTAATACTGTGTTTAGTCAGGTCTTAGTCAGATATGGCAGAGCTACCGTATGACAGTAGACGGTACTACCTGCTTTCTGTTAGCGTCGAATGTTGGGCGGAGCATACCAAACCCGACACCACAGATTGTGCCAACTGCTTCGGGTGGAGAGCACAATTGGGAGGGTACAAGCTTTATCCTGGTGAGAATGAATGTAACCTAAAGACTAAAGGTCGTGGCAGAGCAGACCAAGCCCTAATCCTTGGTCGTCTACTGGTCTAGTATTGAAGCATTGACGTGCGGACAGTTACAGCAATTTACTTTTAGACTGGCTAAATATAATATGCAGCACAGTATATGTTGCCTCTTTGAAAGCAACACACTCATGGTTTTTTCATTGTAGTTAATGTACCTCTTGGACTTCTGCAACATTTTCTAGAGCTAAAGAGTTCAACATTGGTAACTATTCTAGTTGGGTTGCATCGTATATTTGGCAAAGGTTCATTGTAGAACATTTTCTTCGAGGTTCAGAAGACAGGAAAACAGAAGAAGTAGGGGAAAGAAGAAGAGGGAAAGGCAGGAAGAGGAAGGGGGAGGAGGAGTAAGAAAATGGGGAAGATGAAAAGGCCTTGTTAGAGTGGTAACTGTATGTTTAAAATGAAAGGCATGAATAACATTAATAGAACAAGTTAGTATAATGGTTTTTTTTTTTTTTTAAATTCGCATATCCTTTTACAGGACATCGCTGTCAACAGCAGCATCTTTCAGCTGTCTGTTGATTTCTTGGCAAGATTACTCTCAGTAGTTTGCCATTGCTTTCTGAGCGGCCGGCTCAGTTATCCCGCAAGTCACCAGCGACGTTCGAACCGCTCCCGGCTCTTGCCCGCTACGAGATTCTGTGTGATTAACCGGATTACGGAGAGAAAGTGTTGTAACCCCTCGGCCAGAGAGACCGGCAGTGTAATGTTAGGTACACAGAATAATTTTCTGCCAGCGCATGCAGGAGTGTGGGATTAGTGATAGACTGCTGCTGCTGTCCCACTGAGTGGAGAGCCGCTGACGATGAGTGTGATGTGGTGACAGACCACTGAGTGGAGAGCCGCTGACGATGAGTGTGATGTGGTGACGACCCCACTGAGTGGAGAGCCCCTGACGATGAGCGTGATGTGGTGACTGCCCCACTGAGTGGAGAGCCCCTAACGATGAGCGTGATGTGGTGACGACCCCACTGAGTGGAGAGCCCCCAACGATGAGCGTAATGTGGTGACAGACCACTGAGTGGAGAGCCCCTGACGATGAGCGTGATGTGGTGACGACCCCACTGAGTGGAGAGCCCCTAACGATGAGCGTGATGTGGTGACGACCCCACTGAGTGGAGAGCCCCTAACGATGAGCGTGATGTGGTGACAGACCACTGAGTGGAGAGCCCCTGACGATGAGCGTGATGTGGTGACGACCCCACTGAGTGGAGAGCCCCTAACGATGAGCTTGATGTGGTGACAGACCACTGAGTGGAGAGCCCCTGACGATGAGCGTGATGTGGTGACGACCCCACTGAGTGGAGAGCACCCCTAACATGAGAGTGATGTAGGTGACAGACCAGAGTGGAGAAGCCCCTAACGATTGAGCGTGATGTGGTGACGGCTCCCACTGTGTGGAGAAGCCCCTAACGATGAGCGTGATGTGGTGACGGCCCACTGCGTGGTGACGCCCTCTACGATGAGCGTGATGTGGTGACGACCCCACTGAGTGGAGAAGCCCCTGACGATGAGCGTGATGTGGTGACCGACCCCACTGGAGTGGAGAGCCCCTAACGATGAGCGTGATGTGTGTGACGACCCCCACTGAGTGGAGAGCCCCTGACGATGAACGTGATGTGGTGCACGGACCCCACTGGATTGGAAGATCCCCCTGAACGATGAAGCGTGATGTGGTGACGACCCCACTGAGTGGAGAGCCCCTAACGATGAGCGTGATGTGGTGACAGACCCACTGAGTGGAGAGCCCCTAACGATGAGCGTGATGTGGTGACGACCCACTGAGTGGAGAGCCCCTGACGATGAGCGTGATGTGGTGACGGCCCCACTGATTGGAGATGCCCTAACTATGAGCGTGATGTGGTGACAGACCACTGAGTGGAGAGCCCCTGACGATGAGTGTGATGTGGTGACGACCCCACTGAGTGGAGAGCCCCTAACGATGAGCGTGATGTGGTGACAGACCACTGAGCGGAGAGCCCCTAACGATGAGCGTGATGTGGTGACGGCCCCACTGAGTGGAGAGCCGCTAACGATGAGCGTGATGTGGTGACGACCCCACTGAGTGGTGAGCCCCTAACGATGAGCGTGATGTGGTGACAGACCACTGAGTGGAGAGCCCCTAACGATGAGCGTGATGTGGTGACGGCCCCACTGAGTGGTGAGCCCCTAACGATGAGCGTGATGTGGTGACGACCCCACTGAGTGGTGAGCCCCTAACGATGAGCGTGATGTGGTGACAGCCCCACTGAGTGGTGAGCCCCTAACGATGAGCGTGATGTGGTGACGACCCCACTGAGTGGTGAGCCCCTAACGATGAGCGTGATGTGGTGACGGCCCCACTGAGTGGAGAGCCCCTAACGATGAGCGTGATGTGGTGACGGTCCCACTGAGTGGAGAGCCGCTGACGATGAGCGTGATATGGTGACTGCCCCACTGAGTGGTGAGCCGCTGACGATGAGCGTGATATGGTGACTGCCCCACTGAGTGGAGAGCCCCTGACGATGAGCGTGATGTGGTGACGGCCCCACTGAGTGGAGAGCCGCTGACGATGAGCGTGATATGGTGACTGCCCCACTGAGTGGAGAGCCCCTAACGATGAGCGTGATGTGGTGACGGCCCCACTGAGTGGAGAGCCACTTACGATGAGTGTGATGTGGTGACGGCCCCACTGAGTGGAGAGCCACTTACGATGATTGTGATGTGGTGACGGCCCCACTGAGTGGAGAGCCACTTACGATGAGTGTGATGTGGTGACGGCCCCACTGAGTGGAGAGCCACTTACGATGAGTGTGATGTGGTGACGGCCCCACTGAGTGGAGAGCCACTTACGATGAGTGTGATGTGGTGACGGCCCCACTGAGTGGAGAGCCACTTACGATGAGTGTGATGTGGTGACGGCCACACTGAGTGGAGAGCCACTTACGGTGAGTGTGATGTGGTTACGGCACTATTGAGTGGAGAGCCACTTACGATGAGCGTGATATGGTGACGGCCCCACTGAGCGCAGAACCGCTGACGATGAGCGTGATGTGGTGACGGCCCCACTGAGCGCAGAACCGCTCACGATGAGCGTGATGTGGTGACGGTCCCACAGAGGGGAGAGCCACTGACGATGAGCGTGATGGTGACGGCCCCCTCCCTCCCTCTCTCTCTCTCTCTCTCTCTCTCTCTCTCTCTCTCTCTCTCTCTCTCTCTCTCTCTCTCTCTCTCTCTCTCCTCATAATCTTGCTTCTCTGTGCCTACCTACGCCATGTGTATTACCAGTGGTTGGGTCTTACACAGCCCCTATAAAACAAGCACTGGGCGATTTTGGTTGTCAAATACGGTATATAACAATTAACCTTACTGGCTCTAGTTCATAGGGAACAGTACGAGTGAAGCCTCGTAGGTGTAGGCTGGCCCTCCGCATTCCTCATGCGGTATTTCGCAGACAGCTTTGCAACCTCTCTCTCTCGCTATCTCTTTCTCTCTCCCTCTCCCTCCCTCCCTCTCTCTCTCTCTCTCTCTCTCTCTCTCTCTCTCTCTCTCTCTCTCTCTCTCTCTCTCTCTCTCCTTACATCTTGCTTCTCTGTGCCTACCTACTTCACGTGTATTACCAGTGGTTGGATCATATACAGCCCCAATAACTCAAGCACTGGGCGAATAGATCCCTGAATATGTTGTATAACAACCAACCATAATGACTGTCTCATAGAGTACAGTATGAGTGGAACGTCGTACGTGTAGACCGACGTACTCCACATACCTCATGTGGTATATCACAGACACTTTCCCTCTCTGTCTCTCCCTCTCCCTCTCTCTCCTCTCTCTCTCTCTCTCTCTCTCTCTCTCTCTCTCTCTCTCTCTCTCTCTCTCTCTCTCTCTCTCTCTTCATACATGTACTTTGCACATGCCCACATACACAAGCATTTTGTCTGTTGAAGTGTGTCTATAAAGGTATGCGCGTTCACACATATCAGTCCACCCAGACTTTAAGACTCGCCCCTATAAATAACACAATGGGGTCTTGGTTAGTACCACCCTCAGCCTTATCAGACCAGTCAACGTCCTCCTGCCCCGCCCCCTTCCTTCTATGTGCTCACTGAACCGTAACACCCGTCACCAGGTATCAGAATCCATCGGAGATTTTCTTAGTCATTTACAGATCGATAAGGCGAGGCGAGTACTAACGTTTTCTCCATTAACATTTTTATCAATTAAACATTTTCTTCAACCAACATTCTTTTCTATTAACATTTTTTTTTCAATTCTCATTTTCTCTTCATTGCTTCCACTTTCCTTGCTTTTGTTCTTCTCGCCCTGTCGTCACCTTCTGATGTAGTCACAGGATATCTCCTTGACTGTATGTTGTGTTTGTGAATGTGTTTGTTTGCTGATGAAGGCTAATCGCCTCAACGTTCTGTATGTGTCTTAACTCTGTTACGTAAAGCTGCACTATTTTGTGTCATTTTATATTGTTTACACTTTCACAGCTTTACCGCAGTTCCACTTAATTTTATTCATATTTTTCCACTGAGGGGAGAGCCGTTGACGATGAGCGTGATGTGGTGACGGCGCCACTGGGTGGAGAGCCGCTGACGATGAGCGTGATGTGGTGACGGTTCAATGGGACAAGGTGAAGAGTGCAAATGAACAGACAGTGTACTTATCTGGAGAGACTGGTTCTTAAGACCGTTACAAAGGTATGGGAGCGACTCGACATGCAGAGAAAATTACAGGCAGACTTTTAATCAAACCGCTGCAGAATCTATCAGAATGGAAACTTTTCCGTGGCCTTTGTTGGTGGGGACGGAGTATGTGTGTAAACTATTCTGAGTGCCGTGATGTCGGATCTGTAGCCACATGTTAACCAAGAGCAGATGTAGATTTTGTTGGCAATAACAAAGAACATGATGAGTTGCTGCAGACGTTGAGGAGATTAACACAAGTGTTCGACAGTAATGTGCATTATACTATTTGCATGATTAAAACCTGTCACAACAGCTAATTTTACACATAAACTCATTAATCTGCTGGACAGCATTGTCTGACCAAAGTAAGCCAATAGTGAATGACAGCAACACTCACCCAAGCGTGGCTGCTGGACATTCAGAACCAGTGGATTCAATTGCTGCTGCAAACGTTACCGTTCAAGATGGCACCAATAGCGCATCAACTGTTGCGCCGAAGGTATGTCGTCGATAAAATATAAGCAGTATTACTGAATAAATATAGAAGCTAAACGATATCCACTTGCACATTGTTTTCACCACTTTTGCAGCCTTCCCTGTTATAAAGCCAATACTAATACAAGCTTTATCTGCTCACTTTTTTCAGGTCCTTGATAATCACTTTGGTATCAATGGCAATGCTATAATCTGTATCTGCTCAATTCGATCCAGCTCTGCTGCTCTTTTTTGTATCAATGCTACAAACATGATCTCTTCAATTCTTTCTTGTCCTTGATGGTCTCATTGGTATCAATGCTACACGCTTTATCTGCTCCACTCTTTCCTGTCCTCTATTGTCTCTTTGGTGTTACAAGATACAAGCTAGATTTCCTGAATTCTGGCATGTCCTTTATTACCAGCTTCGTATCGATGTCACTCCACGCTTGGAGAAGTTGGTGACAACTGGCAAGATCGAAGGAAACAGACCAAGAGGCAGACCGAGAGGAAAATACCTGGATGGCTTGGCCACATGGCATGGACGAGACAGGAACACTGAGCTGATCCACGACACTGGTGATCGAGTGAAATGGCGAGTCATGATCGCCCACGCTTTCCGGCATGGCACATGATTGATTGATTGATCGATGTCACTAGCTTGATGTGCTCAATCCTCTCCTGTATTTGATGGTTCACTTCGTATCAAAGCCTCGTCTAATTAATTATTTCCTGTTCTTGGTGGTATTTTTGTTATTCCTTTGTATCGTGATTTTGATCAATACATATTTTACAATAGTTTCTGCTAAATTTAATAATAATAATATAATGTTGTAGCCTAAATCGACTAGTCCATGCATGCGCTATTATTTTCTCTCCTAATTTCTGTGTGGGATTTTGGCACTGACTTAATCTATGTAATAGGATAACACAATAACGTAATGTCCGAGCAACGCTGTTGTTTAAACTGAAGTTGTGTGTTTGTCGGGGAAGTGTCATCAGCAACAAAAATATTCCAATCACGTTATAATCAATTAACCGCGACTGAATATTATTGTAGACTTTTAAAAACAAATTATCTCCTGAACTGTCAGAATACTAAAGGGACATTGGTGTGATTATATCAAAGCTAGTGACACTATAGCGAGCAGCAGTATTAACATCTGTATGAAGAAAAAGGCTTTAATTAATTGCAGATTTTCTGCAATGTTACTTGTCACTAATCACAAATCATGACAATCGTAAAACATGTTTCGACATCTAAATTACTCATTGGTTTGTTATCAGCAGCAGAACAGCAGACTCGCTGACTATGGATTTATCAAGTAAGATAACTTATTGCAAGCTCGACATTGCCATATACATTTGTTGCTATTGCTTACTAATGTGTCTTATCAATTTGCCATCTTTGTGATAAAAGTTACACAATATTTTATAGCGAACATTTTACAGACGTTTTGAAAAATTTAAGCTGTGTATCACAAACACATAAAACAAGCCATGAAAGTAAGGAAACCAATGAACACAGAAACCTATGATAATATCTCAGTGTAGAATGATATACTCCACGTCTGTATAGTTGAAAAGTCTGTACTCCTTGGCAGATTTCACGTGGACACCAAACAATGAGGGTTTGGGTTGGTTTGTCAAGGATTCCTTCTATTGCACACGGTTATCCCCATCAGTTATCAGTCTCCTCCCATAAGTCACATATAAAGGCTCTCAACACTTGCACGAACTCTGTAGCACCAACGAAGATTCAATTGTGTGTAAGGCAGAATTACACATTTTATCATTTTGTTGTTGTTCTTCTTCTTCTTCATTTTAGCTCAGAGATGAGGGAACACTTCTCCCAAGGCTGGTCTCCTTACCACGTGACCTGCAGGAGCTATTGCTAGGTCACAACACAGACCCTTCCAGTCTAATCAACAATCCACGCGTTATTCATCTCAAGGTTATAGCCCCTGGAGAAGGTTAGTTATTGCCCTTATTCAACCCCAAGCTGTCGAGTTGTCCTATCTTGGAGGTCCAATGTCGTGCTTATATAGTTTTTTTTTTATAGACAAACATAGCGTATATTTGCAGTTACATAATTTATGACAATGTTTGTTATTTCTTCATTTACTATACTCAGGGTTTCCAATGTTGATCACTACTTAAAAGACATCTAATCTGCAATGTTCAAACCTAGTCTATGCAAGACACTAGATCTTTCACTTGCAGTAGACTCAGATTCGAAGTATACATATTATTTTGTAAAAGCTAATTACTTTCAGTTGATTGTGAGTTACACATGTGATATTTTCTCACGAGCAGAATGCATGACGGAACGCACTAGTCTCTGGTCTAAAGTGTTTGTTCCGCTGCGCAGACTATGTGCAGACAGAGGCTATGTACTTGACATTCAAGATGACCTTTGGTTGAGCCGGAACCTGGAGAGAGCCTACACTCACCTTCTTACTCTTGAAAAGAGCTCAGCAGATAACCAGACTGCACACGATGACAGCGAGAGAGATGACACAGAGATGCTTGTGGATGTTCTTCTGGTTAGTGTTGATTTGCTTAAGGTTGTAGTGGACATCTCTCAGTTCACTGTATAGATTTCACATTTAAGTCCAGCATTTATATTTGCTTTTCTTCAGCTGTCACAAATATTGTCGAAAAGATGATATTGGTGGCATAATTAACACATTTAATTTAATAATATAAAACAATATACAATCTTCATCATCAAATGCCATGCCATCTGGCGTAGGCGTTCATGATTCTCCACAGATCTCTGACCTTGGTTTTCTTGAGCAACTCTGCTGATGATATTCTTCCATGCCGCCGTCTCAATCCATCCACCATCATTTCTCTTCGTCGGCATTTGCCTCTCTTCCCGTCGATCTTTCCAGTTGTTACGATGTTCTCCAATACCTCTCTCCTCATCGCATGACCAAAGAAAACTGTTTTTCTCATTCTTATTGTTGTATGTGAAGCTCTAGTTTCATTAGCCTCTTTCAGGCAGTCGTTTTTTACTTTACAGTATGATGCAATGATGCAATAAGCACTTTCCAAACTAATAGTAAAATCAGTTGAGACTCGGAAAGATCTATGTTTATGCTTTATAGATTACATCTAGGTATTTGATCAAGTAAAACATGATCCAAAAGGCGAAAATATTTAATTATTTATGTAGAAGATCTCTAAATAATAAACAAAATATTTGCAGTAAATAAATAGCAACAAATAAAATGGGAAATAAAGTGGGCATTTATAAACCTACAAAACAAGGAGTTAGACAAGGATGTGTTTTGTCACCGGATCTTTTCTCTCTATATCGAAGAGATCAAAGATTGCTGTTGTTGTTGCATATGCCTTACAGGACGTTGCAGTCAACATCAATATTTTCAGCTGCTGTTGATGTACTAGGCAAGATCAAAGACAGACCATGCATATGAGTTGGAAGTTATAATATACACACTCAGCGTGATGCAAATTGCAGTTTTGATAGCTGATAAGATGAGCTATCTGCACCAACTTTTGTACTTGTATAATAGAGAATGCAAACAGGGACTTTCCTTGCAAATAAAGAAAACAGAAACAATGATTATATCAAAGAAAAAATAATATCAAAATATAATCTAACAAAAGAAGGGAACATGCTTAGTCAAGTTGATCATTATTATTACCTAGGGGAGACTAAAATGACACATAGAAGATGCGTGACAGATTAAGAACAAAAGCTGCATTTCATCAAATGAAAAGTATCTTAAGCAATGAGTCAGTGTCATTGAATGTTATAAAGAAAGTACTGAAATGTTATACAGAACTTATTTTGCTGTATGGCAACGAATCGTGGAAAGTGAATGGAGAAATTATAAAGTCTGGAAGCAAAGAAGGGTGTTTCACGACACGAACGTTGAGAATACCTTGGACTGCCAGTGTAACTAACAACAACTTCCTTTAAGACTAATGAAAGTAGAACATTCTACACTACTGTAGGAATGAGACAGTGTTCTTTGGGCATATACTGAGAACAGAGGCGTTGAGGGATACCAGGGCTGAAGCAGACTGAGAAAAATAGCACTTGATGGTCAAAGATGGCGGGGTGAATTGACACAAAACACCAAGGACCGAGAAATGTCTAGGGACATACACGCGTATGCCACTTGGCAAGTTATATGACGTCGATAGAGTAATTGATAAACATATAGTGAGTTACCTGGTACTGAAAGAGATAAACCACATCATCTCATGAAATCGTGAATTTGCAGGTTGCAGTCGCAGATTCGTGCAACTACTACCGCCTGCCTCCTGTGCTGTCGTATGAGGACTACAAGCTGGTGGTGGTCTCCCTGCCCGACCCCGTGACCACGGCCTTGTTCCATGACCTGTACGCCAACAACGAGAACCGGGTGCCGCCGGCCTATGAGCTGTCATATCAAGTGCTGTCTCGTCAGGATGAGACCAAGCTCACCCGACTTGTCCACCTGATGATGGCCGTGTTTGAGAGAGAAAATAAGGACACCCATGTGTTTAACTCTGGTATTCCATTTTATTACAATATTTGTCACAGCTTTTATAATTAGGTTAATTAACATATTATCATATTATTATTTGGTGTGTTGTAACCATTGTCACTGTTTTCTTTCTTTTAAATATGAGCACTTCTTTAAATCGAGTGTCAGTGCAAAATGTCACAACAGTGCAAAATGTCACAACAGTGCAGGACTCCGTTTTGGCGCCATGAAGTGTATATGGCGCTGGCCGCACATTGTGGCACCAGGTAGCACTGGACGGGTGACATAGTGTCACGGCGGTTGCCTTTGCTTTCTATGAAATGTCCTGGTATCCATTTTAAGCAGGGTCGAAGTAAGAAAACAAATCCCTGCCTCGATGAGATTCGAACCTGTGATCACCGGGTTGTTATACAAGCGTGCTAGACACTGCAATACCGAGGCTGTCGTTTTTCTGTTGTTGTTGTTTTTTTTTTGTTATTTTTTTAAACATATGCTTTTACGCGCGCGCGCGTGTGTGTGTGTGTGTGTGTGTGTGTGTGTGTGTGTGTGTGTGTGTGTGTGTGTGTTATATTTTTATTTAAAGTGTAGTAATTACAATGTTTTGAAGATAAAGCAAGTTGTTCAGAACAAGCGCCCATAAGGTCTTTAAGCAAGGTCACATCTATGGTTACATATATTTATTTCAGGTATCCGTTTGTTTTGGATTACTCTATAAAACTATGCAGTAACACTTCCAATTAACATGACAACAGTCCGGTGGTTCGCATTCCTATGCTAAATTTAAGGTTTTCATTTAAAACATGTCATGTATGTACCTTTTTCTTTTTAGTTCATGCCATGTGTTGTTTTATTTCATGAATGTTGACATGTTTAAACAACAGACATAACTAACATAAATGATAACATATTTCAATGCGATCATTAGTATTGAATGTCAGTGACATTTATATTAAATTGTTCACGACTGAACAGTGATCGAGGGTAAACAACTTAGAAAACGAGTTTGCACTTGCGCGTATTACACAGCCCTCGGCAGTTGATTATCGTAAAGATCAGATAGAATACAACACTGCCCAGGCAAATGTCAACATTTGAAAAGCTACCTACAAAATCCACATTCGGCTGTGAGTCATGGACCGCTTTCCAATCACTAAAAAGGGAAATCGATGATTTGAATATATATGTTACTTTCTTAGTATACCGTGGATCAAAAAGAAGAATATGCCGACATTCTCCAATATGTTAGGAAACACATCGAGGAAAAACTATTTCATACACAGCATTATGTCTTATAAACGCACATACTTTGTTAAAGTAAACGCATAGAAAGAAATCTAATGGAAGAAGAGGCCCAGGTCGACCAACACAAAGATGCCAACATGACATAATAGACACTATAGGGAGGAAAATGTCTGAGGCATGTGAACTCTTGAAAGAGCATGAATGTTTCTGTAGCAGTGGCGAAACAAAAGCAGTAACATTTGCACGGTGACAAGAGGTAAAGAGCACAACTCTGAATGCGTTAGGGCCAAAGAATAAAAATAGTTTTTAAAACACAGAGAAAATCTCTCACCGACTCCAACTTACAAGAAATGGGATTGTAGTTAGTAAGAAGATTCAAGATTCTGAAGACAGGGATTTGAACTATTACTGATATTCAGCAGGAACTACCATGTCCAAACCCAGACAGTGCATGGAACTGTCGGGCTGTAGTAGCACTAGTGAATGTACAACTAAACATATAGACTAAACAAACGAATTAAGAACAATAGAAAAGCTCTTTATTCATCAACTACTACAACGTAAAGAAAAACGTATGCATATACAAGTTCAATAACAGATACAACTGAAAACGTCTGTCTAATATGAAACAACAACGGCGGGTAGTCCCCAGACAATAACCACACCTCTGCCCTCTAGTGGCCTAGTCTATAGGATACATCAAGTACCACAATGTGACAAAACAAAAACGAGACACCTTAACAAAGGATGTGACACTTTCACAGAAAGAGCACTGACACTGGCAACAATAAGACGCTACAAAAACATAAATTAAACACCAACATACATATGCGTTGCAAGACCACCAAAACCCCAGGAGAACACTGACACTACATTCAGCCACTCGGTTCTTGTCTAAGACATGGGCTGTCCACACATCAACTGTTTTTTAAATAAAAACAGGGCAAACGATGGCTTTTGTCTTTCTAAGCAGCACTCAAGAAACAAAGAACTGTTTGGTCGCCATTGTCTTAGTTGTCTTTTCTCTGGTGTTCAGGTTTTTTCTTTAACAGGCTAAATTTAAAGATGCCCAGATTTTGCGATATTTCATCTTCGCCATCCTACATTTTTTTTTCATCCTCGACAAAAGCATACACTAGTGTGTATACTCACCTCATAAACGTTCTCTTCAAAAGGTAACACCTAGTGAGCTTCCGCCAAATATTTTTGTTTAGTCAACCGTGACCAAATATATATATATATATATATATATATATATATATATATATATATATATATATATATATATATATATATATATATATATATAATAGTAATAATTAATTTCAACCAAGCAAGAAATCAATTGCATTTACACATAAACAGTCATTTAAATGACAAATGCACTTAGTACATAGACATTACACAAAAAAAAAAACACTGGATGACTTGTGCTTCAAATACCTTGTCCTACACAAAATAACATTAACCAGATGTCACCATACATCTGTGACCTGACTATAAACATCTATAGAGATAAAACAAACATCATCATTTAACTAACAGCTTCATCCAGTTAGCTGGACCTTGTAACAACCCGGTCTCTATCTTTCACAACAATATGTAACGGGCGCAGTCTTTTCCTAGTGGTCTCCACCATCTCCTTCAGCACAAAGTTTCTATCAGAAACACCTACATGCAGATAATTTTGTTTCGCATCTCTTACGGTACACTGGCACACATTTGGGGCAATTTTTTTATGTTTCTGTCACTTTGTAGCTGGCTGATCACAACGACATGAGAAGACTTTTGTTGTCTCTTCTTCCTCCGTTTTTTCTGTGAAACGAATTTCCCTGATGGCCACAGTTAACAACATCAGCACGGAGATAACCGTGTACAGTTAAATCCATGCTTTACCAAAGCCAAATAGTATTTGATTATGCTGCATTAACTTTGTAAACCTGATTTCATAAGTAGTAGTTGCATTAACTCTATAAACCTGATTTCATCAGTAGTCGTTGCATTAACTTTATAAACGTGATTTCATAAGTAGTAGTTACATTAACTTTATACACCTGATTTCATAAGTACTAGTTGCATTATCTTAAAAGACGTCATTTCACAAGTAGTCACTGCATTACCTTTAAAAACTTGATTTCATAAGCAGTAGCTCCATTAATCTTTAAACAGTTGATCTCATCACTAGGAAACACCAGGCTCTAACATCCGATCCGTGTCCTCTACCCCCAGATTACTATAATCAGTTGCTGTGGCTGCAGAAAAGAGAGCACCTACTATCGGACAGCACTGTTATTGTATCAAGAACTCGTGAGAACGAACCAACCGATGGAACAGAGTGTATTCAAAATTACTTCAACCAAGACAGCATCACGGATAGTAACATTTCGGCACTTCTAAACTATTTCGAAATGGAATGCCACCCGGACAATATTTTTCAGGTATAATGCATATTTAAAGTTTCTTTTCACCGGTCTCATATCAGTGATGTTAGTTGTGTAATTGGGAGGGGGGAGGGGTGGTATGACATCAGATGAAGGATGCATGCGAGAGATGAAGAGGAGAGTAGGCCTAGCAAACACTACATTTCAACAGATGCAAACTATCTGATGTAATATGCCACTAACAATGAATGTCAAAACGAGAGTGCTTTTTATTATACCGAAGCTGCTCTGCTGAATGGCAATGAATCTTGGAAGAATCTTGGGAGAATTAGGAGGCGCGGAGATGTTGTTTCTAAGACGAATATTTTTGACGGCAAGACTAACTAACACCGATTGCATGTAAGGGGATAATGAAAGTAGAACATCAAAGGCAACTAGAAGAAAGAGATGGTGTGGTCATAAAAAGAGAGACAATACCCCGACAACTGGTAAGGTCAGTAGTAAAACACGCTCCCTTAGGCAGACCGACAGACACATCTTAGGCAGACTGACAGACATGTCTTAGGCATACCGACAGAAATGTCTTAGGGAGACCAACAGAAATGTCTTAGGCAGACCGGCAGAAATGTCTTAGGGAGACCGGCAGAAATGTATTAGGCAGACCGGCAGAAATGTCTTAGGCAGACCAACAGAAATGTCTTATGCAGAACAGCAGAAATGTCTTAGACAGACCGACAGAAATGATGCTGGACAGCCAAAGACAGGACCTGGAGGAATATCATCTATAGAATGTATTTCCTGGGGGTCGGCATGGCCGAATGAATAAGAACGCGTTATCAAACATCCGGTGCGCTGAAGCCGAGGTAAGGGGTTCAACCCCTACACCGGACAGTTTGACTACAATGTTTACTTCTCCTCCTTAACTTAGGGAAGTAGATTACAAGTACCTCTGAAGACGGAGTGTTTTCGCCAGATGGCGAGGGACACTGGTAATTTGGAAAGCTAATCCACACGCAACATCCGGTCCAGTGCTGCTAGAAGTAGTGTGTATGGACAACGCTTGAGTTCAAAGCGAGCGAGGACCAAAAAAAAAAGAATCCCCCATCACCGGCGACCGAGATCTGTTGAGAGACATGAACGCCTACGTCATTTGGCCATACACTTGATGGTGATGATGTACCATTCCAGCAGTGTCAAATGTGCACTGGTGGAGGAACGGCACATATTCTTGGTTTAATCTGAGTTCACTAGAGCAGTGGTTCTCAACCTTTTTTGGCACATGCATGCCATGACCATATTTTCAGAACGTCATTCCCCCCCCCCCTTTTTTTTCGTATTTCCTCCCTATAATCCATCCCCACGCCCATACACAGTATACGTAAAATGGAAGCTATATTTAACAACACATACTAGAATAATTCTAGACTTCTACATAAAACGCGATTTGCGGGCATGCTTACGTTATAAAATGAATTTCAGAAGGGCAAGAAGTACAGAACTGTAAAGTATGGAGGGGGAAACAATATCAAGAAATGGTTCTTGTATTAACGCGATCTTGAAATAATCTTAACCCCCCCCCCTCCTTCCCTGGAAACCCTAAAATTCCCCCCCCCCCTGGTGTGGGGGGGGGGGGAGAATTCTCTACCGCTTGAGAACCACTGCACTAGAGGTTTTCTTTATCATCATCACGGACCCTGCCGAACCAGAGGCGATAAGGATGAACTATAACCCTCGAAACTACCGTGCTAGACCAGTCAACAACGTCACGGATTTGATTGTGGAGATAAGTGGCGACATGTGTAAATGTCATGTATTAATATTCATTTTTGAGTTTCATGTCAAACGTCACGAATTTGTTCATTTTAATTATTCCTGGTTGTTGCCACTTATGTATGGCTAAACTTTGGTTCTAAGTGTATGAGGGAATACAGAGGACGTGGGAGCAGCAAGAGACCCAACACCTGGGGTGACAACTCATCGCCTTGTTTAAATCCTTGTGGAGCTGGGTGCTGTCTGGCTGGGTGGGCGAGTTTAATGTTGTTCTGGGAACGAAAAGTCAATAATTGCATTGCAAGCATCCAGGAAGACTGTTATAAATAGTAGGCGACCGGACCACAAGACGTCACTGGAGAGAGGGATACACATGGAGTGAGGGAGAAAGGGGAAAGTAGGAAGGAAGAGAAAAATAAACGAGAGAGGGGAAAGAAGATGAGGAGGAGAGATATGTGTAGGGAAGGTGAGTGAGAGGGAAGGACAGGTTGGGATAAGGAGGGGCAAGAAGGAAGGAGAGCGAGGGAAGAGAAGGGGAGGAAGAGAAAGAGAGCTAAAGGGAAGAGATGCAGGAGAGAGGAGAATGAAGGGGGGGGGTGGAGAAGGGGAGCGAATGTGTAGGGGAAATAAAATGGGCGAGATAAAAGAAGGGAGATAAGTGGGACAGAGAGCATGGAGAGAGAGAGTGAGAGAGAGAGGAGAGAGGGGGGGGAGAGAAAGAGAGAACCGTGACTGATCAAGTCTACTGTGTTCTATTACAGTTTTCACTTCCCACGTGTCAGGACACGGGAAAGCAACACAACTCACTGCAACCACAAGCAACCTCCACATGTCTTGAAGAAATGACTGCAACTGTAACAACAAAGCTGGAAAGGTTGTTACTGCGAGAGATAGACAAGAAAGAAGAATGCAATCAGGAGACAGTCACTGGTATTAAATGATTTGCAGTTAACGTGCCTGTTCCAATTCTTGTAATTAAATTGTGATGACACTAAAGAAAGAAAGAAATTATAACTGCCCACAAAGAAGTGGTGGGGTTGAAAGATCAAGGGCTCTCCCTCTTAATCTTCCTGTGCTCAAGGGGCTTTACTCCTAATGCGGATCAGTTGGACTTAAACGTTGTCTTCGCGCCCTTGACTTGGCGACGTAAATTACAAGCACCTCAGACATTGGAGTGGGTTCGCCTGATGTCGGGGAACACTGGTAGTAGGGAAAACTGGCCCACACGCGCAAATCAGTCCAGTGTGGACTATGTTCGTGTTAAAAACCAGTGAACAGGAAAAAAATGCCCACATGCTTACACAGGAAGTAGAATGCAACCTGTGCTGTTTATGATCTATCTCTGTAGGTTGTCCTGTTGCTGCTGTCGCCCACCTCCCAGTGGAGCATAGGCCATCAAACAACCCAAGTAGTATATAGGTCAAAAAGCCGCTCCTTTTTGTGGAGGTGGAGGAGCTATATAAATCAACCATTAATCGATTTGTGCCACCGCAATTGAAAGTCTAATTTTTAGCATCGTATCGATTTTTCCTCCATCAAGGAGGGTGATAACTCTCATGGTATATTATTTAAAAAAGTGGGCAGGGTGGCGTTGCGAAGTTGACTCATCAGAGGTGGACTTGTGGTCTAGTGACTCATCAGAGGTGGCGTGCGTGGTCAAGTAATTATAGGTACGACATAAAAAATACGACATGAAACATCAATAAAGAAAACAAACGATCAAAAGAAGGTATATAATAATGTTAATAAAATATATATATAGAAGGAAAAAAAAAACATAGTAAGTGACCGCTTATAGTTAAGGGTGTGTGATGACGTGGTCAAGTAATGGTCAAGAGGTGGTCAAGTGGTGGTCATGTGGTGGAGTAACCACTTAAATTAAAGGGGAAAGTACGTGTAGTGATGTGGTGGTGGTTAAAGTGTGCGATGACGTGGTCAAGCAGTGGTCAAGTGGTCAAGTACTGGTCAAGTGGTGGTCAAGTGACGAAATTTTAGTGGAAAGTAGTTGTAATGATATGGTGATGATCGTGAGGTGGTAAATTAGTGGTCAAGCAGTGGTCAAGCAGTGGTCAAGTGGTGGTCAAGTGAGGAAATTTTAGTGGAAAGTAGTTGTAATGATATGGTGATGATCGTGAGGTGGTAAATTAGTGGTCAAGCAGTGGTCAAGCAGTGGTCAAGTGGTGGTCAAGTGAGGAAATTTTAGTGGAAAGTAGTTGTAATGATATGGTGATGATTAAAGGGTGGTAAATTAGTGGTCAAGCAGTGGTCAAGCAGTGGTCAAGTGGTGGTCAAGTGAGGAAAATTTTAGTGGAAAGTAGTTGTAATGATATGGTGATGATCATGAGGTGGTCAAGCAGTGGTCAAGAGGTGGTCAAGCGGTGGTCAAGCGGTGGTCAACTGGTCAAGTGACCACTTAAATTGTAGAGGAAGTTACGTGTAGTGACATGGTGGTGTTTAAAACGATCGCTGACGTGGTCAAAAGGTGGTCAAGTAGTGGTCAAGTAGTGGTCAAGGGGTGGTCAAGTGGTCAAGTGACCACTTAAATTATAGAGGAGAGTAAGTGTAGTGACACGATGATGATCAAGATGTGGTCAAGTAGTGGTCAAGTGGTGGTCAAGTGGTGGTCAAGTGGTCGAGTGACCACATAAATTGCAGAGGAGAGTAGGTGTAGTGACATGGTGATGATCAAGAGGTGGTCAAGTTGTTAGGTCTAGAGGTTGGGGTGTCTCAGTCATGAAGTATCAAACTGTCTGCTGTGGGAAGGATGGCGCTGATCAGGGCGAGTAGGTTCTAATACGTTTATCTCTATTGTCTACAATTGGCGTGGTTGTATAGTAATAATAGTAGAGTTGTTTCGTAGTAATATTAGTCATCATCATCAAGGGTCATGTTAGGTGGTATTTGTAATGATAGTAGTAGTAGTAGCAATACCAACAATAGTACTAATTAGCATCATCATCACGTGTCTTACCAACGGACGTATCACCCACACATTGCGATCTCCAACACCATTGAACAATTCCGGGGTTGACTCACACTACAGAAAGCCCCAATTAACGGCATTACCTTCATGTAATGGTGGTACTCATAGTACCAATAGCACCAGTAGTAATAGGCACCAACATCAGCAAGAGACTTATCGCCTGACATTGGTCAGTATGACACTCCATAAACTATGATCTCCAACACCATGGATACAAATAGTAATAATATTGGTGGTAGTAGTAGTAGTAGTAGTAGTAGTAGTAGTAGTAGTAGTAGTAGTAGTAGTAGTAGTAGTAGTAGTAGTAGTAGTAGTAGTAGTAGTAGTAGTAGTAGTAGTAGTAGTAGTAGTAGTAGTAGTAGCGGCGTTGGTGGTGGTGGTGGTGATGGTGGTGGTGGTAATAGTAGGAGTAGTAGAATAGCGAGGGTGCTTGTTGTTTCACTAAGTATTTGTATATCGTATGTAGTATAAAGCTAGTTTGTGTTGTATGCCATGTAAGGTGTTACTGAAATATCTGTATTTTGTAGTTCTAAGAGGTGATGACGCATAACCCACCACGCTATAATCTTATTGATAGTGTCTCCAGTGCTGCGAAAAAGGCTCATTGTGAGATATCGATCATTTCTCAAAGAGACAGCATCCGGGGTGCATGCCCATTACGAGCAAACAACGATAAGGCAACGACCAAGGCAAAATGGCGTCGAATATAGCGTAAAGTACAATACTTATGAGGTCATCGGTTGTCCGTTCCATCACGGTCGACAAATAGGCGCTCACTAACTTCACAATATGCTCACTCAAATAAACATATAGGATAATAAGGCACCGACCCAAACAAGGAAAACGGACAAAACAAGGGGGGGGGAAAATGACATAAGCGTCAAAATATAACACATACAAAGACAGATACAACAGTGACTAAAAAAAATAATAAAAATGACACGACAAAATAACACAACAAACACACACACACACACACACAACACACACACACACACACACAACACACACACACACACACACACACACACACACAAATGAAACTGAAACAACCAATGAAAAATCGCTGACACGAACACTAGAAGCTGACACAAACACTAGACTAAGGTACCTAAAGAAAAGCTAAACTTTGTTAACCACAATGCGAAAGTAGGAAAATGTGATACCCAAATGTAAAACAAATAGCAAGAGAGAATAGCTCGTCCCAACTTATAAAAAGTAGGAAATATGTCAACCAATGGGAAAAGGTTAGGCCAAATACAAAAATATCTAATTCAAACTAATGAAAAGTAGGGAAACTTTGTTAACCAAAGGAGGGGAAAAACCTAGGTCAAGTAGGAAAATCTGTTACCCAAAAGTGAAAAATGTCGGCCAATACAGAAATAGTTCGTCCACACGTATGCAAACTAGGAAAATTTGTTAGTCGAACAGGATAAAATATTGCCCAAGTAGGGAAATTTGAGAGCCATAAGTGAAAAAATATAATCCAAGAGAGGAATATCTCGTTCCAACTTATAAAAAGAAGGAAAATTCTCAACCAAACATATAAAAAATAGGAAAATTGATAACCAAACGGGACATATATTGACCAACTAGGGAAATGTGTTACTCAAAGAGGAAAAATAATGACCAAATAACGAAATACATCGCTCAAACTTATGAAAACTAGGAAACTTTGTTAGCCAAATGGAAGAAACCTTGGTCAAGTACGAAAAAATCTGTTAGCCAAATGTGAAAAATGTCGGTCAAATGCAGAAATAGGTCGGCCACACGTATGCAAACAAGGAAAGGTTGTTAGCCAGATAGGAAAAGTATTAACCAAGTAAGAAAGTGTGATAGCCAAAGGTGAAAAAATATCAGCCAAAGAGAGAAATATCTCATCCAAACTTATAAAAAGAAGGAAAATTCTCAACCAAATGAGAAAAAGTTAGACCAAATATAGTAACATCTCAACCAAACTTATGAAAACTAGGAAACTTTGTTAGCCAACGAGAATAAACACCTAGGTCAAGTAGGAAAATCTGTTACCCAAAAGTGAAAAATGTCGGCCAATACAGAAATAGTTCGTCCACACGTATGCAAACTAGGAAAATTTGTTAGTCGAACAGGATAAAATATTGCCCAAGTAGGGAAATTTGAGAGCCATAAGTGAAAAAATATAATCCAAAGAGAGGAATATCTCGTTCCAACTTATAAAAAGAAGGAAAATTCTCACCAAAACATATAAAAAATAGGAAAATTGATAACCAAACGGGACATATATGACCAACTAGGGAAATGTGTTACTCAAAGAGGAAAAATAATGACCAAGTAACGAAATACATCGTCTCAAACTTATGAAAAACTAGGAAAACTTTGTTAGCCAAATGGAAGAAACCTTGGTCAAGTAGGAAAATCTGTTAGCCAAATGTGAAAAATGTCGGCCAAATGCAGAAATAGTTTCGGCCACACGTATGCAAACAAGGAAAGGTTGTTAGCCAGATAGGAAAAGTATTACCAAGTAAGAAAATGTTGATAGCCAAAGGTGAAAAAATATCAGCCCAAAGAGAGAAATATCTCATCCAAACTTATAAAAAGAAGGAAAATTCTCAACCAAATGAGAAAAAAGTTACGACCAAATATAGTAACATCTCACCAAACTTATGAAAACTAGGAAACTTTGTTAGCCAACGGAATAAAAACCTAGGTCAAGTAGGAAAAATCTGTTAGCCAAATGTAAAAAAATGTCGGCCAAATACAAGAAATACCCTCGTCCGCACTTATTAAAATTAGGAAAAACTTTGTTAGCCAAATAGTAAAAATATTGCCCCAAATTAGGAAAAATTTGATAGCCAAAGGTAAAAAAAAATATCACCCAAAGAGAGGGAATATCTCGGCCAGACTTATAAAAAGTAGGAGAACTATGTGCCAAATGGGAAAAAGTTAGCCAAATACAGAAATACTCAACAAAACATATAAAAAATAGGAAAATTGATAACCAAACGGAAATATATTGACCAACTAGGGAATGTGTTACTCAAAGAGGAAAAATAATGACCAATAACGAAATACATCGCTCCAAAACTTATGAAAACTAGAAACTTTGTTAGCCAAATGGAAGAAACCTTGGTCAAGTAGGAAAATCTGTTAGCCAAATTGTGAAAAATGTCGGCCAAATGCAGAAATAGTTCGGCCACACGTATCAAACAAGGAAAGGTTGTTAGCCAGATAGGAAAAGTATTAAACCAAGTAAGAAAAATGTGATAGCCCAAAGGTGAAAAAAATATCAGCCAAAGAGAGAACTATCATCATCCAAACTTATAAAAGAAGGAAAATCTCAACCAAATGAGAAAAAAGTTAGACCAAATATAGTAACATCTCAACCAAAACTTATGAAAAGTAGGAAACTTTGTTAGCCAAAGCGGAAAAACACCTAGATCAAGTAGGAAAATCTGTTAGCCAAATGTAAAAAATGTCGGCAAATACAGAAAAACCTCGTCCACATCTTATAAAATTAGGAAAAATTTTTTAGCCAAATAGTAAAAATATTGCCCCTCGTAGGAAAAATTTGATAGCCAAAATGTATAAAAAAAAAATATCACTCAAAAGAGAGAGAATATCCTCGGCCAGCCCTTATAAAAGTAGGAGAAACTATTTCGCCAAATGGGAAAAAGTTAGTCCAAATACAGAAATATCTCAACCAAACATATAACAAAATATGGAAATAATTGCATACCCAAACTGGAAATATCTGACCAAGCTAGGGAAACTGTGTTACTCAAAGATGACAAAATAATGAACAAACTAAACGAAATACATCACTCAAACTTATGAAAACTAGGAAACACTTTGTTAGCCACAACTGGAAGAAAGAAAGAAACCTGGTCAATGTAGGAAAATCTGTTAGCCAAATGTGAAAAATGTCGGCCAAATACAGAAATAGTTCGGCCACACGATATGCAAACAAGGAAAGGTTGTTAGCCAGATAGGAAAAGTATTAATCCAAAGTAAGAAAATTGTGATAGCCAAAGGTGAAAAATAGCACCCAAGAGAGAAATATCTCATCCAAACTTATAAAAAGAAGGAAAATTCTCAACCAAATGAGAAAAAGTTAGACCAAATATAGTAACATCTCAACCAAACTTATGAAAACTAGGAAACTTTGTTAGCCAACGAGAATAAAAAACCTAGGTCAAGTAGGAAAATCGGTTAGCCAAATGTAAAAATTGTCGGCCAAATACAGAAATACCTCGTCCGCACTTATTAAATTAGGAAAACTTTGTTAGCCAAATAGTAAAGTATTGCCCAAATAGGAAAATTTGATAGCCAAACGTAAAAAAAAAAAAAAAAATATCACCCAAAGAGAGGAATTTCGGCCAGACTTTTAAAACGTAGGAGAACTATGTGCCAACTGGGAAAAAGTTAGGTCAAATACAGAAATATCTCACCACACATATAAAAATAGGAAAATTGATAACTAACGGACATCTATTGACCAACTAGGGACATGTGTTACTCAAAGAGGAAAATAATGACCAAGTAACGAAATACATCGCTCCAACTTATGAAACCTAGGAAACTTGTTAGCCAAATGAATAACCTTGGTCCACGTAGGAAAATTGTTAGCCAAATGTGAAAAATGTCGGCCAAATGCAGAAATAGTTCGGACACCTATGCAAACATAGGAAAGTGTTAGCCAGATAGGAAAAGTATGGCCAAGTAGGAAAATTTGAAAGCCAAATGTGAAAAATATCATCCAAAGAGAGAAATATCTCGTCCAGACGTATAAAAAATTGGAAAATTGTCAACCAAATGGGGTAAAGTTACACCAAATACAGAAACATCTTAACCACATTTATAAAAAAACGAGGGGAAAATGTCGACCAAATACAGAAATAACTCAACCCAATTTATAAATATGGCAAAACCCCACTTATGAAAAGTAGGAAAATGTGTTAACTAAAGGGGAAAATATGATACACGTAACGAAATATCTCAGCCAAACTTATAAAAAGTAGAAAATATGTCAACCAAATGAGAACAAGTTAGGCCAAATACAGAAATTTCTCAACCAAACTCATGAAAAGTAGGAACATCTTGTTACCCAAATAGGAAAATATTGGTCAAGTAAAGAAATAGCGTGGTCAAACCTATAAAAAACATACCAACATTTGTTAACACAACTTGGCCACTTGTTCTTACAAACTTGCTCGCTGGCTCAAACAATTTGTCCACTTGCTATTACAATCGGTCGACCTATCCTATCAATTCACACACTTACCATAACAACTGTCCCTTTCCCCAACAACGTGTCACCGACTCTCTCATATTATCGACTCGCCCTATCAACTTACCCACTGACTCTAACAACTTCCCCACATGGGCTCACAAAATTTCCATTTGTTATTACAACTTGTCGACAGTCTCGCCCAAATTACCACTTACTCTTACAAAACTGTCCCAACTGCGCACACAAAGGTGTCCACTTGTGATTTCACGGCCTCCTCTCCACATAGATAAGTAGCCCTTATAAAATACAAATGTATCCCGCAAGTCATACAGAAGTGTCCCCCATATTGTCATTTTAAAAAAAATATTTGTGTGTGTGTAGGTAAGTTCATGTCTTTGGCAGTTCATATTTCTAAATTCATTTCTTCAGCATAAGATTGTGTAAGTTCACGCCCTCATCATAAATTTTGTTGTGTAAGTTCATGTCTTCGACAGTTCATGTTTTGCTAAGGCCTAGTTTTAGTGAAAATGCAGAAGTCTATTGGCTAGAATTTCAACCTGAGTGGTCAATTACTAACACTGCCTGGGACAGCTATTCTTACCCATGCGCTAAAGTTGAGAAAATGAACTTCCGTTGAATGGAAGCTACCACAGACTTGATTATTAAACCCCTCTGGAAGAAGTAGCAGCAGCTTAACCAGGAAAAGATCGAATTAGTTATCCCCCCATTAGTCTGAGAATTATGAAAATATACGCTCACACAAGCGATATTACTCATGAAGTCATATAAACAAAAATATAAAGGATAACAAATTCGATCTTTTCCTGGTTAAGCTGCTGCTACTTCTTCCAGAGGGGTTTAATAATTCAAGTCTGTGGTAGCTTCCATTCAACGGAAGTTCATTTTCTCAACTTTAGCGCAATGGGTAAGAATAGCTGTCCACAGCAGCGTTAGTAATGACCACTCAGGTTGAAATTTAGCCAATAGACTTCTGCATTTTCACTAAAACTAGGCCTTAGCAAAACATGAACTGTCGAAGACATGAACTTACACAACAAAATTTATGATGAGGCGTGAACTTACACAAATCTTATGCTGAAGAAATGGATTAAAAATATGAACTGCCAAAGACATGAACTTACCTACACACACACAAATATTTTTTTAATGACAATATGGGGGACACTTCTGTATGACTTGCGGGATACATTTGTATTTTATAAGGGCTACTTATCTATGTGGAGAGGAGGCCGTTGAAATCACAAGTGGACACCTTGTGTGCGCAGTTGGGACAGTTTGTAAGAGTAAGTGGTAATTTGGGCGAGACTGTCGACAAGGTGTAATAACAAATGGAAATTTTGTGAGCCCATGTGGGGAAGTTGTTAGAGTCAGGGGTAAGTTGATAGGGCGAGTCGATAATATGAGAGAGTCGGTGGACACGTTGTTGGGGAAAGGGACAGTTGTTATGGTAAGTGTGTGAATTGATAGGATAGGTCGACCGATTGTAATAGCAAGTGGACAAATTGTTTGAGCCAGCGAGCAAGTTTGTAAGAACAAGTGGCCAAGTTGTGTTAACAAATGTTGGTATGTTTTTATAGGTTTGACCACGCTATTTCTTTACTTGACCAATATTTTCCTATTTGGGTAACAAGATGTTCCTACTTTTCATGAGTTTGGTGAGAAATTTCTGTATTGGCCTAACTTGTTCTCATTTGGTTGACATATTTCCTACTTTTATAAGTTTGGCTGAGATATTTCGTTACGTGTATCATATTTTCCCCTTTTAGTTAACACATTTTCCTACTTTTCATAAGTTTGGTTGCCATATTTATAAATTGGGTTGAGTATTTCTGTATTTGGTCGACATTTTCCCTCGTTTTTATAAATGTGGTTAAGATGTTTCTGTATTTGGTGTAACTTTACCCCATTTGGTGACAAATTTTCCAATTTTTTATACGTCTGGACGAGATATTTCTCTCTTTGGATGATATTTTTCACATTTGGCTTTCAAATTTTCCTACTTGGCCAATACTTTCCTATCTGGCTAACAACTTTTCCTTGTTTGCTACGTGTGACCGAACTATTTCTGCATTTGGCCGACATTTTTCACATTTGGCTAACAGTTTTTCCTACTTGACCAAGGTTTCTTCCATTTGGCTAACAAAGTGTCCTAGTTTTCATAAGTTTGAGCGATGTATTTTGTTACTTGGTCATTATTTTTCCTCTTTGAGTAACACATTTCCCTAGTTGGTCAACATATGTCCCGTTTAGTTATCAATTTTCCTATTTTTTATATGTTTGGTTGAGATATTTCTGTATTTGACCTAACTTTTTCCCATTTGGCACATAGTTCTCCTACTTTTTAAAAGTCTGGCCGAGATATTTCTCTCTTTGGGTGATTTTTTTTTTTTTTTAACGTTTGGCTATCAAATTTTCCTATTTGGGCAATACTTTTACTATATGGCTAACAAAGTTTTCCTAATGCTAATAAGTGCGGACGAGGTATTTCTGTATTTGGCCGACATTTTTTACATTTGGCTAACAGATTTCCTACTTGACCTAGGTTTTTATTCTCTTTGGCTAACAAAGTTTCCTAGTTTTCATAAGTTTGGTTGAGATGTTACTATATTTGGTCTAACTTTTTCTCTTTTGGGTTGAGAATTTTCCTTCTTTTTATAAGTTTGGATGAGATATTTCTCTCTTTGGGTGATATTTTTTCACTTTGGCTATCACATTTTCTTACTTGGTTAATACTTTTCCTATCTGGCTAACAACCTTTCCTTGTTTGCATACGTGTGGCCGAAACTATTTCTGTATTTGGCCGACATTTTTCACATTTGGCTAACAGATGTTCCTACTTGACCAAGGTTTCTTCCATTTGGCTAACAAAGTTTCCTATTTTTCATAAGTTTCAGCGATGTATTTCGTTACTTGGTCATTATTTTTCCTCTTTGAGTGACACATTTCCCTAGTTGGTCAACATATGTCCCGTTTGGTTATCAATTTTCCTATTTTTTATATGTTTGGTTGAGATATTTCTGTATTTGGCCTAACTTTTTCCCATTTGGCACATAGTTCTCCTACTTTTTATAAGTCTGGCCGAGATATTCCTCTCTTTGGGTGATTTTTTTTTTTTTTTTTTTTTACATTTGGCTATAAAATTTTCCTACTTGGGTAATACTTTTACTATTTGGCTAACAAAGTTTTCCTAATTTTAATAAGTGCGGACGAGGTATTTCTTTTTTTGGCCGACATTTTTTACATTTGGCTAACAGATTTTCTACTTGACCTAGGTGTTTATTCTCGTGGCTAACAAAGTTTCCTAGTTTTCATAAGTTGGTTGAGATGTTACTATATTTGGTCTAACTTTTTCTCATTTGGTTGAGAATTTTCCTTCTTTTTATAAGTTTGGATGAGATATTTCTCTTTGGCTGATATTTTTTCACCTTTGGCTATCACATTTTCTTACTTGGTTAATACTTTTCCTATCTGGCTAACAACCTTTCCTTGTTTGCATACGTGTGGCCGACCTATTTATGCATTTGTCCGACATTTTTCACATTTGGCTAACAGATTTTTTCGTACTTGACCAAGGTTTCTTCCATTTGGCTAACAAAGTTTCCTAGTTTTTATAAGTTTGAGCGATGTATTTCGTTATTTGGTCATTATTTTTCCTCTTGAGTAACACATTTCCCTAGTTGGCATATATGTCCCGTTTGGTTATCAATTTTCCTATTTTTTTATATGTTGGTTGAGAATTTTCCTTCTTTTTATAAGTTGGAACGAGATATTCCTCTCTTTGGATTATATTTTTTTCACTTATGGCTCTCAAATTTCCCTACTTGGGCAATATTTTATCCTGTTCGACTAACAAATTTTCCTAGTTTGCATACGTGTGGACGAACTATTTCTGTATGGCCGAAAATTTTTCACTTTTGGTAACAGATTTTCTACTTGACCTAGGTTTTATTCTCGTTGGCTAACAAAGTTTCCTAGTTTTCATAAGTTTGGTGAGATTTTACTATATTTGGTCTAACTTTTTCTCATTTGGTGAGAATTTTCCTTCTTTTTATAAGTTGGATGAGATATTTCTCTTTTTGGGTGATATTTTTTCACCTTTGGCTATCACATTTTCTTACTTGGTTAATACTTTTCCTATCTGGCTAACAACCTTTCCTTGTTTGCATACGTGTGGCCGACCTATTTCTGCATTTGACCGACATTCTTCACATTTGGCTAACAGATTTTTTCGTACTTGACCAAGGTTTCTTCCATTTGGCTAACAAAGTTTCTAGTTTTCATAAGTTTGAGCGATGTTTTTCTTTATTTGGTCATTATTTTTTCCTTTTGATTAACACTTTTCCCTAGTTGGTCAATATATGTCCCGTTTGGTTATAAATTTTTCCTTTTTTTTATATTTTTTGGTTGAAAATTTTTCCTTTTTTTTATAAGTTGGAACGAGATATTCCTCTCTTTGGTTTATTTTTTTTCACTTATGGCTCTCAAATTTCCCTACTTGGGCAATATTTTATCCTGTTCGACTAAAAAATTTTTCCTAGTTTGCATACGTGTGGACGAACTATTTCTGTATTGGCCGACATTTTTCACTTTTGGGAAACAGATTTTCCTACTTGACCTAGGTTTTTCCCCTTTGGGTTAAAAAAAATTTTCCCTACTTTTCATTAGTTTGAGTTAGATATTTTTTTTTTGGGCCTAACTTTTTCCCTTTGGTTGACATATTTTCCTACTTTTTATAAGTTGGGACGAGCTATTCCTCTTTTTATTTTTTTTACATTTGGGTATAAAATTTTTCCTACTTTCGCTTTTTGGTTATCAAAGTTTAGCTTTTCTTTAGGTATTTGTCTAGTGTTTGTGTCAGCTTCTAGTGTTCGTGTCAGCGATTTTCTTTGGGTTTGTTTCAGTTTTCATTGGGTGTGTGTGTGTGTTTTGTGTGTGGTGTGTGTGTGTGTGTGTGTGTGTGTTGTGTGTGTGTGTGTGTGTGTGTGTGTTTTGGGGGTTTTGTTATTTTGTCGTGTCATTTTTTTTTTTTTAGTCACTGTTGTATCTGTCTTTGTATGTGTTATATTTTGACGCTTATGCCCTTTTTCCCCTTTTTTTTTTGTCCGTTTTCCTTTTTTGGGTCGGTGCCTTATTACCCTTTTGTTTATTTGAGTGAGCATATTGTAAATTTAGTGAGCGCCTATTTGTCGACCGTGGGGAACGGACAACCGATGACCTCATAAGTATTTACTTTACGCTATATTCGACGCCATTTTGCCTTGTCGTGCCTTATCGTTTTTTGCTCGTAAGGGCATGCACCCGGATGCTGCCCTTTGAGAAATGATCGATATCTCACAATGAGCCTTTTTCGCAGCACGGGGAGACACTATCAATAAGATTATAGCGTGGTGGGTTATGGCGTCATCACCTCTTAGAACTACAAGATACAGACATTTCAGTAACACCTTACATGGCATACAACACAAACTAGCTTTATACTACATACGATATACAAATACTTAGTGAAACAACAAGCACCCTCGCTATTCTACTACTCCTACTATTACCACCACCACCATCACCACCACCACCGCTACTATACTATACTACTACTACTACTACTACTACTACTACTACTACTACTACTACTACTACTACTACTAACTACTACTATCTACTACTACTACTACTACTACTACTACCAATATTATTACTATTTGTATCCATGGTGTTGGAGATCATAGTTTATGGAGTGTCATACTGACCAATGTCAGGCGATAAGTCTCTTGCTGATGTTGGTGACTATTACTACTGGTGCTATTGGTACTATGAGTACCACCATTACATGAAGGTAATGCCGTTAATTGGGGCTTTCTGTAGTGTGAGTCAACCCCGGAATTGTTCAATGGTGTTGGAGATCGCAATGTGTGGGTGATACGTCCGTTGGTAAGACACGTGATGATGATGCTAATTAGTACATTGTTGGTATTGCTACTACTACTACTACTACTACTACTACATTTCAAAAACCACCCAAAATGACCTACTATTGATACTTATTCTACTACATACTAACTACTACTACTATCATTACAAATACCACCTAACATGACCCTTGATGATGATGACTAATATTACTACGAAAACTCTACTATTATTACTATACAACCCACGCCAATTGTAGACAATAGAGATAAACGTATTAGAACCTACTCGCCCTGATCAGCGCCATCCTCTCCCACAGCAGACAGTTTGATACTTCATGACTGAGACCACCCCAACCTCTAGACCTAACAACTTGACCACTCTTGATCATCACCATGTCATCTACACCTACTCTCCTCTGCAATTTATGTGGTCACTTGACCACTTGACCACCACTTGACCACTACTTGACCACTACTTGACCACTTTGATCATCATCGTGTCACTACACTTACTCTCCTCTATAATTTAAGTGGTCACTTGACCACTTGACCACCCTTGACCACTACTTGACCACTACTGCCCTTTGACCACGTCACGATCGTTTTACACACCAATGTCACTACACGTAACTTCCTCTACAATTTAAGTGGTCACTTGACCAGTTGACCACCGCTTGACCACCTTCTTGACCACTGCTTGACACACTCATATCATCACCATATCATTACAACTACTTTCCACTAAATTTCCTCATTTGACCACTGCTTGACCACTGCTTGACCACAAATTTACCACCTCACGATCATCCCATATCATTACAACTATTTCCCACTAAAATTTTCCCACTTGACCACCACTTGACCACTGCTTGACCACTGCTTGCCCAAAAATTTTACCACCTCACGATCATCCCCAACTTTACAACTACTTTCCACAAAAAATTTCGTCACTTGCCCACTGCTTGACCAAATTTACCACCTCACGATCATCACCATATCATTAAACTACTTTCCACTAAAATTTCGTCACTTGACCACCACTTGACCGTACTTGACCACTGACCATGCTTGACCACGTCATCGCACATTTTAAACCACCACCACATCACTACACGTACTTTCCCCTTTAATTTAAGGGTTACTCCACCACATGCCCACCACTTGACCACCTCTTGACCATTACTTGACCCGTCATCACACACCCTTAACTATAAGCGGTCACTTACTATTTTTTTCCCCTTCTATATATTTTTTTATTAACATTATTATATACCTTTTTTTGATCGTTTTTTTTTCTTTATTGAGTTTCATGTCGTATTTTTTATGTCGTACCTAAAATTTACTTGACCACGCACGCCCCCTATGATGAGTCACTAGACACGCAGCTCTGATGAGTCACTTAACCCGCCCACTTAAAATAATCTACCAGGAGTTATCGCCCTTTGAGGAGGAAAAATCGATAAATGCAAAAAAGATTTCAAATTGGGTGGGAAATCGATAAATGGTTGATTTATATAGGCCTCCACCTCCCCAAAAAAGGAGCGGCTTTTGTACCTATATACTACTAACCCAGGCCTAGCCCTTTGTAAGCGTGTTCATGATTGGTTGGATTTTGCAGCCATAGTGTTCAACTGGATGAGGTCTCCAGTTTCCGGTCAACCCTCTGTAGTCGTTTCTGTCGACACATGCGTTATTATTCTTTGCTTCCAAGATGGGCCCAGGTAACACAGAAGTGATCCTTATATGGACTGTGACTTTTTGTTCACACTCGACTAAGCTTCGAAGGGAGTTGAGGTTTTGGGTCTTGACACAAACATGTCGCCTAGCTTGCATTGAGTTTGTCTTTGTGTGGCATTCTCTTGGTAATATTTATCCATCGGATTTTGCTCTTCCTAAAGCTCAGTAGACATTACAAAATCTCCAAGTCACTTAATTTCTTGTTTCTCTATAAAGTTCATGCAGTGGGCAGTTACAATGACAACTTTAATGTCATAATTCCTCATACTTTCTCTTCTGGAGATGCGACATCCTTTCTCAACCATTTCAGTTGACGTATCACAGCTAGTTGCACGTCCTCTACAGGACGTCACAATTAACCCAAACATTTATTGACTGTTTGTGCTTTTCTGGACAATTTTACGTTCAGTAGTTTGCTATTTCTATCTGAACTGCCGACGCTCCTACAATTGTGAAAATCAATCTGAGATCTTCCCCGAAATATCCGGAGTCTGATTTCGAAACTGCATTTACTACCCTAAGAGGCAGACGCCGACATATAAAATACAACACATGTTTTTTTTTAACAGCAGAACATCTTATAAGGAAATGTGCATGCTAATTTTAAAGTATAATATTGTTTGTTATAGAGGACGGAACCCTTACAAGAAACACATATCCGTAAATTTATCAGAGAAATTAGACTAGATTGTCAATGTATTTTTAGGCGCGTTATGAGAAGACAAATAGTTGAAAACTGTGTGACTAGACTTAAGTATTTGATGAAGTGAAACATGATGAGATGGTGAAAATGTTGGGGGATGTTAAAATGTATAGGAAATATCTCATAATAATCATCAACATACAGAGTGTCATTAAAGTCTGGACACATAGGGTTACGCTCCTACCTATTTTGCCACGAACGAATGTAAGAGATTGGTTGAATTACAATTTCCCTAATTGGATTGGAAGACGTGGTCATGTGGAGTGGTCTTCTCGTTCACCAGACCTTAGTCCTCTTGATTTCTTGTTCTGGGGCATGCTAAAGGACAAAGTGTACTCAACACAAATCACAGATCTAATACACTTGACTCAACGAATAAGGAGTTAATGTACCACAATTGAAGGCAATGTGGATTTATTGCATCGAGTTCACAAAAATTTTGGGAAACGCATCAACATTTGCATTGCAAATGATGGAAATCATATTGAAGATGTTATTTGAATAAAAAGTTGTATTTTTACCCATGTGCCCAGACTTGGACTGTACACAAGTAGCAGCAATTACAATAAGAAATAATGTGCGAAATCGTTTAATTCGTCCTCATCATGTGTCACTTGATATAGACGTCCATGTCTTTTCGCTGATCTCGGTCTTTGGTGTGAGGAACTCTGCTAACGATATTCCTCCATGTCACCGCTTCAGTCCATCCAGCATATATTCTCTCGGCCTGCCTCTGCTTCTGTCCCCACTGATCGTTCCAGCTGTTACAATGTTCTCCAATGTCTCTCTTCTTTTCATATGACCAAAGAATGCTGTTTGTCACTTTCTCATAGTTGTATACAATAGTCTACTTTCATTTTCCTCTACCAGGTAATAGCTGTTAGTTACATTTTGAGTTCAAGGAATTCGCAACATTCGTCTCAGGAACTACATCGTTGCTTCCAAGTTCTTCCTAAATTTTTCATTCTTCTTCTTCTTCTTCTTCTTCTTCTTCTTCTTCTTCTTCTTTTCTTCTTCTTCTTCTTCTTCTTCTTCTTCTGCGTTCATCCGGATTTTTTTTTCGGACGTGATTGCGTTGTGCCTGTTTACAGCAGAGCTGCGTTCTTGCGCCGTTAGGCCGACACATCCGACTTCTGCGGGCATTTGTTGACCGGGTTAACCTTCCCTGGTTTTTCATTCATATTCCATGATTCACTTGCATACAGCAAAGCTGGTTCTATATAACATGTCAGAACTCTCATTCTTACATTCAGGCATAGTCACCTATTGCATAAATACTTTTCATTTTCTGGAATGTGGTATTTGCTTCACAATTCTGTTTTTAATCTATGTAACTTATTTTGGTTGTCATACTAAGATTGCCTGTAGATATTTGACGAGATAAATCATTTTCCCATCTATTGTACTTAACTTACCATCTACAGCTACTATAAATCTCGGTATATGGTCACTGTAGAAGAACACAACATAAATATGTTTGTTTCAGGTGTGCCGCGGTCCCTGGTAGAAGAATTGGTCTCACAGAACAGACACTATCACAGATTGATCAGTGTAGAACCACTTCTGAAGTCGCCGACATTAATCAGCCTGCAGGACTATGTGAGCACGGTCTCAGAGATGCCAATCGTGGTGTACGCCGAGTCCGGTTGGGGCCTCAGTACCATGAGCGCCCAGCTTCTCAGTTCATGTCTTTCCACCATGACTTCATCAATCGTCATTTACAGGTATAGTTAACCAAAGATTAACTAACTAACTAATAAGTAGTTTAATTACTTATGTACAAGAAATACGTTATGAATAATATGCATGCTTCGATTATTACATATGTGTGCTGGGGTTGCGTTGATGCCACTCTTACATTCTTCTATTTATGATATTATCTGCTTCTCTCAGTTTGTGTCTTGTCCTCACCTCTTCAACCTCTGGAATGTTTTGGGATGAAAAAGGTGTGATTCTTCTAGACTTCTTGGGACAGGGAAACACGGTGAATGTTGACTGTTGCATTGAAACTTTGAAGAGGCTTAGAGGGCGTCTTTGGCGACTTTACCCACTCAAAGATCCTAGAACTGCACTACTATGTTTATTATGTTTATGTTTATGTTTATGTTTAGTCGATGGATCAACATCACGGCACACGGGTGCAACCCATAAGTGCTCCGTTCTCCTCCTAACTCAGACCTGAGTCTGGAGAAACTCAGCTCAGTGCACGAACTCCGTAGCACCGCCGAGGATCCTGAAATACTTTGGGTAGATTTTTAACTCGAAATTTTGGCCGGGCAGCGCCGTTATGCTACTCTTTTTCGATTGCCAACTGCCAAGGGATTTTTTACGTGCGCAACAATACACACGGACGTCCGATCTCACTACCCAGAGACCAGGGGAAATTTATTACTAGAAGTCCACGAGAAAAAATCCCGGCATCACCGGGGCTTGAACCCAGGACCTCCAGCACTCGAGGCGGACACTATACCTCGAGACCACGCAGCCCCCTAATGCACTACTTTTGAACGATAATGCAACGCCACACACGGCTAAACGCAACATTGACACGATTGCCGAATCTGGCTGGACATTATAACCACATCTCCCTTCAGTCATGATTTGGCACCTTCAGACTTCCTTCTGATTGGACTCCTGAAAGACGATCTTAGCGGACATCACTTTGAGAACACCGAGATCCTTAAACGCGACGTACCCCGGTGGTTTGGAAAAAAGAACACGAATGTTTACCGTGCGGGGATACATGCCCTTGTGAGACTATGGACAGCAACTATAACGAATAACGGAGACTATATTGAGAATATACATTTTGGAAGTACAGACTTAGGGCTTCATTTCAGTGTGAATTGGATATGTTTTTCTTCTTCCTATTGAATTAAATTAAAAATTACAGACATTACTTGTTGATCGCCCCTCATAAATGTTGTTGAATGTGTAAGTTATGTGAATATCAAGATATATGAATGATGTATGTGGTATTTCTTGAATGTGAAAGGTTTTTTTTTTTATTATTAATTAATTAGATTTTGTTAAATTTGTAAACAAGTAATGCCATTATTTTCCTGCTGTTTAGATTCATGGGCATTAGTCCAGACTCGCGGACCCTGTTGTCCACACTTCTATCAATTAGACAACAGCTGGATACAATCATGGGGCCTTGTAAAGGTACATGGTGCAGGAGAGCAGACCAGAAAGATCAGGTATGTTTCAAAGATCAGGTATGTTTCAAAGATCAGGTATGTTTCAAAGATCAGGTATGCTTCAAAGATCAGGTATGTTTCAAAGATCAGGTATGTTTCAACAGGTGTGCACGTGTCAGTGGTGGGGCTGCAGTGGTGTGGTGTTTAGTGGGTATGCCTGTCAAGACATTGGACTGGGTTCAATCTCTAGCTCAGGCAGAATTATTGTTCTTTAATCCAGTACCGCTCAGGGGTCAACGCAGCTTAACAAAAATGGGTGCCAGACATTTTTCAGAATTCTCTGGAAATTGTTTGTGAAGGAAATATGACGTGTAAGGGAACGGGCCAATGTCACCTGATATCTTGCGGCCTAAAAAAGTAACACTTCACGTACCAACGGTGGTATTTGCTTAGAGATTGCCTTGTTTTATCGTGTTATTTATTGAATATGCCTCTTTATTAATGTTTTAGTACATTTGAAACTGGAAATGTTAACACCTGTGCTATGTTAACACTGGTTCTATGTTAACACTGGTTCTATGTTAACACTGGTTCTATGTTAACACTGGTTCTATGTTAACACTGGTGCTATGTTAACACTGGTTCTATGTTAACACCGGTGCTATGTTAACTGTGGCTCTATTAATACTGGTGATATGTTAACACGGGTTCTATTTAACACTGGTTCTATGTTAACACTGGTTCTATGTTAAAAGTTGTTCTATGTACTGTTTCTATGTTAACAGTGGTGCTATGTTAACACTGGTGCTATGTTAACACTGGTGCGAGAGTTTTGTTTTTTAATCTCCGGTAACAGGGATTTATTGCATAAGTTGCATTTTAAAAAATGCAGGTTTTGCTTGTCCTCTATATTTGTGATGCATCTTACATATGATGTTATCCGTGTGGCTAATGCAATAATTTTTGTACTTTCCCCCAACTTAGTATCATTGACTTTAATTGTGCATTTAGACCTGATCCGTTTCTGTGTTCCTATGATTCAATTTGAGGCTCTTTTTTCACTCATCTACATCGATTTCTTTAGTGCTTCTAACTTGTTGCTAGCAAGACGGTGACATCACGATAACTTAGGTTATTTATATTACGACCCCTAATCGTAGTCATTGGTAGGTTCCTATAGATCGCATTAAATGATCGCTCTATAATGAAAACAAGCTGACTCCCTTCTTTGTACACTGAAATGTTACTTGGTGATTATTGATTCTTACAGCTGCCGTTTGCTGCCAATGTATTCTGTATTGTTTGTAGTTCGTTGCCATCAATGTTTGAGTAGTTTGATCATTTTCTCATGTTTAATACCGTCACATGCTTTTGTGTAGTCTATGAAGCAAAGGTATAGATCAACTTCCCTAGGTCTTCCTAATATTGTCCCGAGAATGTTTACGGGACTGTTTGTAACATTTCCCTCTACATATTCGCATTGTTCATCACTAATTTATGGTTCAATCTTGTTTCTTACTCTGCTCATAATTATTTTCAGTAACAGCTTTACAATATGAGTCATACAAATTATTGTTCGATGATATTCACATGTTAAAGTACCTGGTTTCTTTGGCAGAGCTCTAAAAATATATTTTTATTAGATTATTAGAAATGTGTTCATTATTGTAGATTAGTAGACACACTGCATTCAGAGAGGTTTCCTGTACATGAAATGGACGTATGCTCTAATTCTCTGAAGCGACTGTGATTCGAATGGCTAACCCTTTGCTTTGTAAACAGAATAGACGTGATGATCATTTTAAAATCACTGTGGTGGCATGTGTGTTGTGTGTTTCAGCCTGAAGGAGTCATTGTTTATTTCGTTTTGTGTTGACTGACTTCTGCAGTATGCACCTGACAAGATGCAGCGAAATATGCCAGTCAATAAGTGATGCAACCTATTGTTTGTGACTTCATTATCCAAGTAGCTCTTCATAGAATTATATTCCCTTTCACTAATAATGTATCTCTACTGGTGAAATGCTATGTTTTAATATTTTTTAATATTTATCCCATGACAATCTTTAATAAATAAATAGTTTTCTTTGTTAAATGTTTTCCTTAAATTTACATTCTCACAATCATGTGCACATGTGCTATAACCAACTGACAGATCCCAGCAGTGGAAACTCTCCTAAGTGACATTGTATCACGGAGCACCAGTGAGTTGCCATTGCTGATCATCTTAGAGGGATTGTTTCTCGCTTCGGCCCAGCTGAGAGAGTTAGATGTCATGACCATGACAGAGTTGCTTCCAATCTCAACGAAACTGCTGGTGATGACCAGCGACCCTGACGTGGCCAGAGGCCTGAGAACAAAGGTCAGTGATGAGTGATTCAGTGCTGCGTGCTATGTCTTAGAATTATGTGTTTCAGCACTTAGTTTAGATGCCTTTGTCTGCAAACTTACATACACTCATGCTCGAGCCTGAACACACACGTGCGCACGCACACACACACACACACACACACACACACACACACACACACACACACACACACACACTTCTAGTTTGACCTGTTGTTGTTTTTGAGTGAGTATTTTTCATTATTTTAACGATGTTTTATAAAGCTAGTCGATAATATTTCTTGGAAAAGTTTGCCACAAAAACTTTTGATGGGGTATCATCATCTCTTCTTGTTCCTCTTGTACCTTGTGATGTCAAGATGAAGCATTCGCAGCGGGACGATCTTGGCGTTTCTCCAGTCTCGGGTTGTCTATTGTTCTACCCAAACGTGGTTAATCTTGGGTGGGAAGTGCAGTGTGGTCAACACATTGAGGCAGACATTTGGCAACTATTGGAGGACTATCCTAAATGTTTACAACGATGGATCAGTGCTAAACGGAGAAGGCTGAGGGTGAGGAATTTAAGGGAAAGTAAAGTGTAAGTGGTGGGGGGTAGGGGGGAATAGATCGGAGTTGTTGAGGTCATTAGATATAGCATGAGACTGACATCCGAAACAGAATTGGCGCGCTCCGATGGCTCGCATGCGGTATGTACATCAAAGTTGCTATATTGTACTAGGATTCAATGTCAAATATGCAAGAGACGAACAACAAGAAGCTGCGGTACGCATTGATTCCTTTTTTGAATGCGGCTAACTGTTTATGGATCTATTTACCCTGCACATTTCGGCGTGCATAGCACTGAGTGGCCGACAGGCCGGCATATAGGGCATCTTTATTGAGCAATCTCCACACAGACATGTTTTCAGTTGTGGAAATGATCAACAAAAGGCTGATGTGCAATGATATTGTTCGGGGAGAAATTCAAAGAATCTTTATTCATAGCCATCACTCTCGATAGAATATATAGGGAGCAGTATTATTCCACAGTGATACAGTTACAGCTAAAGTGAGTGAATATGCTAGTGGCTTCACATGCTGTAATATTTACGAACGGATCAATTACTCATCACAGGGTGGTTAGCTTAAGCTTTTTAAGTCCGCTGTAACGGCCCCATAGTTTTAATATGCTAGTGGTGCTTACCAGTAGCCTTACAATAGAGGTGCTGGCTGTGACAATAGGAGTGCTGGCTGTGACAATGGAAGTGCTGGCTGTGACAATGGAGGTGCTGGCTGTGACAATGGAGGTGCTGGCTGTGACAATGGAGGTGCTGGCTGTGACAATGGAGGTGCTGGCTGTGACAATGGAAGTGCTGGCTGTGACAATGGAGGTGCTGGATGTGACAATGGAGGTGCTGGGTGTGACAATGGAGGTGCTGGATGTGACAATGGAGGTGCTGGATGTGACAATGGAGGTGCTGGATGTGACAATGGAGGTGCTGGATGTGACAATGGAGGTGCTGGATGTGACAATGGAGGTGCTGGCTGTGACAATGGAAGTGCTGGCTGTGACAATGGAGGTGCTGGCTGTGACAGTGGCGCTGCATTGATTGGAAATGCAGGAACTACGCTATGGGCGATTTTGAGTGGTTTAATAAACACGGTTAAGAGGATTCGATCAGCATACATAGTGCGTAGGCTGTGATTCAAGTCGTTACAAAGCTGAACATTTATGACTATTGTTTGTTTGTTTTTTTTACCAGGCAACTTTGAGGTCAAGGAGGATGAAAAAGCAGACACTTTGGCTGGTTTTAAGACTGTTGTGGAAGTTCTATCATTATATAGACATTAGGCATTAGAGACCTGAATGTAACTTAAACAGTTGCCAGTAATAATGAAATCATGACTACTGTATGGATCAGAAACCTGGAGAACAACTAAAACCTTGATTAATGTAACTACACAGATACATTAAATGGTGCCTACGCAGAAAAGAAGAGCTACAATGACAAAACACAATCATCAATATTTAGCTCACGGAGGGAACTTAATATAAAGCGACGAGGAAACAATGCTGCTGCCTCGGAAACACATTGACAAAACCTGTGAATAGTATCACTTGAAAGTCTTTTGCCTGGAGCCGACAGAGCAACGAAAAAGGGAAAGACTTTTTTTTTAAATCACGGAGAAGAAAACTGAAGACAAAAATGAATAATATGGGAGAGCATGGATGGAGTTACATAAGATAACAGAAGATAAAACGGCTTGAACTGAGTCAACTGAGGATCCATACCCCAAGGGGATAAAGAGTGAAAGAAGAAGTTGCCAGTGGAGAGGCTGACAAATTAGCAAGTTACTTTGTTTAGAAATTAGATGAAGTAGGCATTTGATAACAGAAATGATATGCTGCTGGGATGAAACTATTGTAGCTGTTGTCTGTAACTACTTTTTGTTTTCTTTCCTGTCAGATGAGAGATGCATTTTACGTGAAAGCGTCGCCCTGGGATACACAGAGCGTGGTGGGCCTGTTTACACACATGATGGATATAAAGAGCCGCACCCTTACAGAACCCCAAATCGCAGCCGTTGTAGCCGCCATACAACATTGCCCACTACCAATGTATGCCACATCAGCGGCAACCTTAGCCAGCAGCTGGAGAGCTCTGACGGAGATCAGAGATGAGGATCTACCAAGTTCCTTGGAGGGAATCCTCAACAAGATATTTGAACACCTGGAATGCTGCATTCCGCCAAACTGCTTCTCTGTTATGATGGCTTATTTAACGCTATCTGTAGGCGGGATTAGCAAATGGGAAATGGCGGATTTATTATCCCTCAACGATTCTGTGTTGGCTGCTATTTACTCTGGTGTAAAACATCCACTAATTCACAGAGCACCGCCGATATTGTGGAGACTTATCACAACCTATCTCAGAACCCATCTCAATGTGTTTCTGTCCAAATATTTTTACACGTACTCATGGGCCAGTAACTCTTTCAGGAAATATGCAGCATTAAGATATGCGGGTACTCCCGTTGCCGCCAAAAAGATCCACACTGACATGGTTGACTATTTTATGGGACGCTGTGTAAGCAAGAGCAAATCATCCCCTGGCCGTGTGAAAGAAAAGGGACAGCCACAAGAAGGCTTTATCGTGCCGCAACTAGATGCCTTTGGGATACACTTGAATGTTCGTAAATTCATGTGCTTGCCATTCCATGTAATGAATGCTAGTAATAAAAACACACACACTTTGGAGACGTACATTTTTAACCTGCCTTGGGTTGAGAAGAAACTGGACTCAACGTCGGTCCTACAAGTTCTCTGTGATCTAGAGCAAGCAAAGCTTCTCGACACATCTTGTAGTGGCGAGATCAAAGCTATGCAGCAAGCGGTTGTTCAGTCTTTCAGCGTACTTCAAGTTCAAGGCAAACAGATCTACAAATGTCTTCAACATCTGATGGCATCCATGCCTCAGTCTACTGATCACGACGTCAAACCTCAGTCTAAATCCAACAATGGATTAGTTAAATTGTTTGCTTGGTTCACACGTCCTCCAGCATCTTTACTCTACACCCTTGACCAAAGCCATGTCTCGCTTTCTCAGATTTTACACTCTCCTACGCCTGTCCCCATAGTTCATGCAATAGTTCCTGTATCAAATGATGTTTTTGAAGCACACGTTGTTGTCTCACTTTCATCAGAAAACGAAATAAGAGTAATAAATATTGTCACAAATCAGATTGTTAGGACCTTACAAGGTGTGGATGTTCCTAAAGATGTGATAATGCTGGATTCAACCAGAGCTGTTGTTCTGTGCAACCGTGAACTGGCCGTCATAGATCTGGACACAGGAGAGCTATTGATGAAACTCAGGGGTGTTCTCAACCTGAAAATGCCATTGTTTGGTATCCAGTGTGACCAGAAAGTTGTAGCGCTTTCTCGGGACAGAATGGTTGTGAACATATTCGACATTCACACTGGAGGAATTGTTGCAACATTCAAGGTAAGATTGTTGTTTAAATGTTATAATACAACAAGGAGTAGTTATAAGCAATCGCTGACTTATCAACACGGTTGACCTGTTATAATACTCGTACAACCAGCAGTCACGGTAAGCAAGCACTGAGCTATCAACACATTTTTAATGTTACAGCAGTCAGATATGACTCAGCTACCGTATGACATTTAGTTAGTCGCGGTTCCAATTTCACGCAAAAGGTAGCCCCATTATGCTCCGTTCCTGTGCCAGTGATTATCACACAATAATGTTCCTCGCTGTCCCATGTGAACAGTCAGGAGTCTCGACAAAACATCAACAGCCCGGACAGGTATATTATGCATAATGCTGCTGCCAGAATGCCAACATAAAAATACGCCACGAAGAATACAGTTTATCGTCGAGAGAACCAGCAGCCACACATTACTGCATAAGGTAACACCAGTTAGTTCGGCGACCGGCAGACCGCGATTTTCCTGAACATGCAGTTCACGCTACAAACAAACGTGGACAGATGTAAAAGCACTCCACGCTTGCTTTCTATTAGCGGCGAATCTTGGGTCTTGGTCAGATATGACTGAGCTACTGTATGACAGTAGACGGTACTGCCTGCTTTCCGTTAGCGCCGGGTGTTTGGCAGCGCTCACCAAACCCGACACCCCACATTGTGCCAATGGCTTCGGGCGGAGGAGTGCAATTGGGAGGGTACAAGCTTTATCCTGGTGCGAGGAATTGCAACCTAAAGACTAAATGTCATGGCAGGCCAGACTGGGCCATAAGGCGTAGTAGGCAACTGGTCTAGGGTCGAAGCTCCAACAGACGGACAGTTTAAGTATTGCTTTACCGATACGGCAGCTTCTACGGCTTGTCTTGTTCCAGGCGTATTAGTGTCCCCTTTCTTCATTCGGCCCAACATTCGGCTCTAACAGAAAGCAGGTAGTACCATCTATTGGCATACGGTAGCTCAGTCATATCTGACTAAGACCTGTCTAGGTTGTGATTTATTATTTATTTATTTATAAATGCATACTGTCCACTTTGCCAATGGTACACGGTTTACTGAAGTTATCGCCTGTCGACGGACCTCTAAGCCACTTCATCCTATTTAAAACATAAAACATCGGCTTAGTTATGTAATTTTTCTCTATATAAAACATAGAGAACATCAGCCTATTTATGCAATCATTCATCATTGCTAATGTGACGGATATAAAAGGCGATGAAAGTTAATCAATCAATCAGTGCCGTCTCCACAGTGAAGGTTGGCTGCACTGGATCTCCAACACTGTCTGTCTCTCGCCTTGACTGTACATTCTGTCAGACTGCTGTTCGCCCATCGCTTGATGTTATCTTCTGACGTGTATCGATGTCTACCTGTTGCTCGCTTGCCTTCAACATTACCCTCTAGTATTGTTAAGAGTGTTATGTCTTTTAACATGGCCGAAATATTTCACTTACCTCTTATTTATTTATTTCATCAACTCTCTTTTCATACCCAGCTTTTCTAGAATCTCTGTATTTGATTATTTTTGTTTCCATAAAATACGACATACTCTTTCTGTGTATCCACATCTCCAGGGCCTCCATTCAACTTTGTACGAGTATTTTCTTTTTCTTGTAATTGCTTGTTCATTTGCCAAGCTTCCACGCCATGTAGTGGTGTTGAATACATTTGACAATTCTCATTTTTAATGCGTTGTTAATCTCTTTAGATGTTAATACTGATCTCATGATGTTGAAAGCATTTTTGGCCATTCCTTTTCTCTTTTTAATTTCTGTTTCACTTCTGCCATCGTCTGTTGTTACAGAGAGAAACCTGTTAGCGATAGAAGTCGTTTTAGTGAAACACCCTGTAACGTGCTAATGTTATTTTCAGTGATATACAATACACTGATACAGATGAGAGTACCTGATCGTTAATTCGCCAAATCTTCCAAAGGCAGGTGAAACGAGATTTTTAGACAGCCTGATCATCAGTGGTGACGGTAAAATATTGGTGTGCGGGGACGAGACACAGAAACCCTTCCCCCTGCTGGTGTGGAGCCTGGAGCAGGCCAAGCTGCTTCATGACATCAGGATGGCCCAACATGAGTTCATCACACAGCACGCCGACATCACCCACAATGGGCAGTACTTGGCGTGTTTGTGTAGGGTGAGTCACTTGGTGTGTTTGTATGGGGTGAGTCACTTGGTGTGTTTGTATGAGGTGAGTCACTTGTCGTGTTTGTATGGGGTGAGTCAGTTGGTGTGTTTGTGTAGGGTGAGTCACTTGGTGTGTTTGTGTAGGGTGAGTCACTTGGTGTGTTTGTGTATAGTGAGTCACTTGGCGTGATTGTGTATAGTGAGTCACTTGGTGTGTTTGTGTAGGGTGAGTCACTTGGCGTGTTTGTGTAGGGTGGGTCACTTGGCGTGTTTGTGTGGGGTGAGTCACTTGGCGTGTTTGTGTAGGGTGAGTCACTTGGTGTGTTTGTGTAGGGTGAGTCAGTTGGCGTGTTTGTATGGGGTGAGTCAGTTGGCGTGTTTGTGTAGGGTGAGTCAGTTGGCATGTTTGTATGGGGTGAGTCAGTTGGCGTGTTTGTGTAGGGTGAGTCACTTCTTGTGTTTGTGTAGGGTGAGTCACTTGGTGTGTTTGTGTAGGGTGAGTCAGTTGGCGTGTTTGTGTAGGGTGAGTCACTTGACGTGTTTGTATGGGGTAAGTCACTTGGCGTGTTTGTGTAGGGTGAGTCAGTTGACATGTTTGTGTAGGGTGAGTCAGTTGGCGTGTTTGTGTAGGGTGAGTCACTTGGTGTGTTTGTGTAGGGTGAGTCACTTGGTATGTTTGTGTAGGGTGAGTCAGTTGGCGTGTTTGTGTAGGGTGAGTCAGTTGGTGTGTTCGTGTAGGGTGAGTCAGTTGGCTTGTTTGTGTAGGGTGAGTCACTTGGTGTGTTTGTGTAGAGTGAGTCAGTTGGCGTGTTTGTGTAGGGTGAGTCACTTGGTGTGTTTGTGTAGGGTGAGTCACTTGGTGTGTTTGTATGGGGTGAGTCAGTTGGCGTGTTTGCATGGGGGTGAATCAGTTGGCGTGTTTGTGTAGGGTGAGTCAGTTGGCGTGTTTGTGTAGGGTGAATCAGTTGGCGTGTTTGTGTAGGGTGAGTCAGTTGGCGTGTTTGTGTAGGGTGAGTCAGTTGGCGTGTTTGTGTAGGGTGAGTCAGTTGGCGTGTTTGTGTAGGGTGAGTCAGTTGGCGTGTTTGTGTAGGGTGAGTCAGTTGGCGTGTTTGTGTAGGGTGAGTCAGTTGGCGTGTTTGTGTAGGGTGAGTCACTTGGCGTGTTTGTATGGGGTGAGTCAGTTGGCGTGTTTGTGTAGGGTGAGTCACTTGGTGTGTTTGTATGGGGTGAGTCAGTTGGCGTGTTTGCATGGGGGTGAATCAGTTGGCGTGTTTGTATAGGGTGAGTCACTTGGCGTGTTTGTATGGGGTGAGTCAGTTGGCGTGTTTGTGTAGGGTGAGTCACTTGGTGTGTTTGTATGGGGTGAGTCAGTTGAGTCAATATATTACAGTAAGTTGTGTGTCCTTTACAGGACGTCGAAATCAATCCCAGCATTTTTGACTGTTCCTGAATTTATATATAATTTTACGTTCAGTATTTTGCCAGTACTTTCTGAACGACAACGCTCATAAATGTTAGCTGCATATTCTTTATAGGATGTCACAGTCATTTCGAGCATTTTTTTTTTTTGGGCTGTTTCTGATTTCTTGACAAGTTTACGTTCAGTAGTTTGCCATTGCTTTCTGAACTACCGACACTCATATCACTGAATGAAAACTAGCACTAGGCCGTCTGCTGCCAAAGCGGCTGTATTTCAAACTTGGCATGCGGGATTATAAACTGCGTTTGTCAGCCCTTCACCACAGCGCTCATAACGTTGTGAAATTCAACGCACGCCGGTTGACTTCCATATGGCCAGCGGCTGATGTCGAAGAGTTTACGTCGGGATTGTGATAGTGCGCTCACTGCTCCGACGCCGCAGATGTTGGTGAGTGATTGTGTCGCGGCTCACAAGAGTCAAGGACCCGTCCACCGTGCCATAATGCGGGGTTGACATGCGTGGCTAGTGTCATATTTGTACACACCAGCCGACACTCTCTGAGCGGTGTGGTTGTTATCACACCGGCTGCCTTTACCTCCCAAGATATTTCCTGGTACCTATTATAGCCCGCTTCGACCTGCCAGCCCAGGTCTATTTTCAAAATCCATCACGATGCGAATTTCAAGATGATGTGGTGCTGGCAGAAATAAGATTTAGTGACCAAAACAATTAACGGGCACGTTGGTGTAACGGTCAGGATGTTACACTGACAGCGGCAAGATCACGGTCAGACGAGGCTTGAGTTTCAGCTCTGGACATTTTCAATTGGGGTAGAGGGAGGCTGGCCACCTATTCCCCCTTGCACTGAGGTCTACAAAATGGAATGACCCTAGCACTTGACGAACCTACAGCAAGTTCCCGCCGCGGGACTGATTAGCTAGGTTGGGAAGAATGTGACAACGGCCAAGATTGGTTGCTGTCATGCGGTTATTATTTTAGCTAGGTTGGGAAGAATAGTAACAATGGTCACCGCAACAGTGGTTGCTGTCACGTGGTTATTATTTACAGGTAAAACTATACCTATATTGCCGTAGGGGTGTGAGCTGTTAAACCCTCACACATTCTAGGACAGAACACACGGAGATGGATTGACCCCTCCCTTCCTGGTTGGCATTCATTACTGGATCATTCGTACACAATTCTGAAATATACCCATACTACGAGATTGCCTCCACCCTGAAGCCGTATATTAGATCTGAAAACTAACCTGCCATAGCTGGACAATGAACCTGTACAACTGGCTTGGTAGGCAAATGCCTGCTCAGTCCTCTAATGCAGCAGCCATCTCAAAGTACATGATGTATTTTTACTGACTGCAGTGCTTGAAAATATAGTCGGTCCAAGTTTGGTATTTACCTATTATGTTGCATGAACTTTACAGGGGGTGAATACAAAACCCGGACCGACAATATTTTAAAAACACTGCACGGTCATTTAAAAATACACCCTATATTTCTGCATCAAATCATTCCACGGGTGCATGACATACCTAGCTCCGGCGATGTGTTTAATGTATAGTCACGTGTCCAAAGATAGCGTGGTTTTGCAGTGTAACTAACTAAAATTGCTTATTGAATATTATCCATTGGGAATCACTGAAAGCAGCAAGTGGTAGACGGGGAAACAAATCCAGGACTCGTGGCATATACAGTTATTCTTTTCTTCTTTTTTTTTAACACCATGCCATATAGCTCATGACGCCACGGTCTGTATTTTCGAGAGTTGGCAGCTATGTTTGATACAAATCCGTGTTTTTTAGCCTCGTCTGCATGGGTTCCGTATAATTATGTTCTTTATATTACTAAGCACTTTCCAACAATTTGGTGATCTGTAATAAAACAAATGCGGTGTAGGACAGAGGGTCTTGAGCCTGAGGAATTAAGGCCGCGTGGCTAGTGCCGTCGCCGCGAACTGTGCAGGTTAGAGTTTTCTTTTTGCCCCGGACAGAAAAAAAAACTCCACTCCTAATATGTATAATGTCAGCATTTCTTACTTTAAAGACACTTTTCACATTAAAAATTCAGTGTAAAAATACGCAATTATTGTTTGCAGGAAGTCAATGATACAAGATCCAACTTTGTTGTAGTGTATGACCTCATCAGTGGTCAGCTGTTCAAAAAGTTCAAGATGAGTTGTCTCTGCACGGCGGTCAGCTTGGCATCAAAGACGATGAGTGTCCTCATAGCTCTGGACACGGGCCAGCTTGCAGTATGGGATCTCGTTCTTGGGAGCCACAAGTACGTGCTCCATGAGTGTATGTGTTTGTAGGGTCATTGCTGGTAGTCAGCAGTCACCGTACAGCAATATATCATATAATACAGATCCCGTTTGTTGTCTCCACCTTGAAGTGGTTGAGAGGGTGGCGTGTCCCAGTAACATCAATAGTTATGCCGATGGTAGCGCAGCTACTGGCAGGGTCTCGCATGCCGCACAGATCAAGGGTTAGGGATCAGACGAAGTGAGACACAAAACTGCTGTCTCATAGGCAAACTGGGATAAGTCAAAGGCTAAGGAAATCTATTATTCCCAACAAACTGCCTGTGGAAATGGAATACTGAGTCACAGGATTGGCGAAACAGGGTCACGTAAATCGCTTTGTGTTGACGACGTATGGTATTTGTGAAATCTCACTAAACTTTGTATGCAGAACAATTTTAAAAAATGAAGTACATGACGTCATCAATACGTGCTTTAGAAGTAGTAAACAAGGATATACATCTTTGCTTTATTGACTACACAAAGGCTTTTGATAGAGTTAGACATGTCAACATTGTGGATATGCTTGCAGATCTACAAATTGATGGGAAAGACATTAGACTTATAAAAAACATATATTGGAAACAACAAGCTGCCATAAGGATTGATAATGAAGTAGGACAATATCAACCTATTAAGAGAGGTGTTAGGCAGGGATGTGTAATGTCTCCAGATCTTTTTTCCCTATACAGTGAAAATATTTTCAGAAATGTAGAAGACCTAAATGGAATCAGCATTGGAGGACGAATCATAAATAACATTAGATATGCAGATGATACAGTATTGATTGCAGACAATGCACAGGATCTGCAACAATTAGTAGAAGCTGTTGTTGTACACAGTGAGCAGCTGGGGTTGGAATTAAATTGTAGGAAGACACAGGTTATGGTCGTCACTAGGAAGAACGAAGTACCACAATGTAATATACAAGTAAATGGGAGTATTCTTCAACAAGTGAATCGGTTCAATTATCTCGGAACAGTCATAACATCTGATGGCAGATGCCTTGAAGAGATTAGAACAAGAATCGCCATTGCGAAAGTAGCCTTTAGCAAGATGAAAAACATTCTGACCAATAAAATGATGTCAATTGAAACGAGAAAAAGAGTGTTGAGGGGATACATAGAGCCTGTTCTTTTGTATGGATGTGAAACTTGGACAATGTGCAGTCAAGCTGAAAAACATCTGATGGCTGCAGAAATGTGGTTTCTGAGGAAAATGCAAAGAATACCATGGACAGATAGAAAAACCAATGACCAAGTACTACAAGAGACAAATGAAAATCGTAGATTGATTAGAGAAATTAGACGTAGACAGTCAAAATTTTTTGGACATGTTATGAGAAGAAATGGACTGGAGAACTTGGTGACAGCTGGCAAGATCGAAGGGAACAGTCCAAGAGGAAGACCGAGAGGAAAATACCTGGATGGCTTGGCCACATGGCATGGTCGAGACAGGAACACTGAGCTGATCCACGACTCTGGTGATCGAGTGAGATGGCGAATCATGACCGCCCACGCTTTCCGGCATGGCACATGACTGATTGATTGACGTCATCAAACAATGCGCTCCACAGTCCGTCGTGAAGCAATATACTGCGAATGGATGTAGTCTCCTGGAGTAATTCTTTGCACTCCAAACAGAATGGTCAACGGGGAAAAAAATTTTAGTTGAACAATGTTTCGAAATGGTGGTCAATACACATGGATGGTTGTGCAAATATTCCCTGATAAATAACCTCCTCATCACATTACGGTTAGAAATTTTTTGAATAAGTTATAAAATGAATACTTCACTGATACTTTCCAGCTTCCCCAAAACAGCGTTAGACAATTGCAGTAACTATTGTAACTAATTTAATGAATTTTTAGCACATTTTTTGATGACGTCGTGTACTAAATTTTTTTTTTTAAATTGTTCTAGGAAGTGTAGTGAGACTTAACAAACATCATGTATAAATAAACCATGGACAGACACAGTCCACAAGCTCATATATAACAAATGAGAGACGGCGCATTACAAACACCTTTTAAATTTGTTTACACTGTGGGTATTTTTTAGTGCATGTCTATGTGGCACTGTTCCGATTGACGGTCCCAAATAGTTCCGCAGTGAATGATAACTCTTAGGTGTAAACAGTCTCCCTTACAGGGCCTCATTGGGTACCGGTAAATACGAAACACAGCAGAATGTTCTTTTACGTTCAGTAGTTAGCTATTGCTTTCTGAGCGAGAATCGACGTTTAAACTCAACTGACCGGTGTATTGAATGAACTCGCCATCATCATCATCATCATCATCATCATCATCATCATCATCATCATCATCATCAAATGCCATGCCAGCTGGCGTAGGCGTTCATGATTCTCCACAGATCTCGGTAATTGATTTTCTGGATCAACTCTGCTGATGATATTCCTCCAAGCCACCGCCTCAATCTATCCAGCATCGCCATCAGTAGCTGGATGACGGTCTGGTGTCGCCTGTTGCTCATGACTGTCCCTACCGGACGAGGATGTCCTAAGATAGTCGTAACTTGCCATCAGCGTGCCGAAAGTTTAAGAGCTCGAAGTTAGAACGCCCTCGTCCTTTCGGTCACGTCGACTGCTTTTGAAATAATTTGTTAATTGCACGTCCGTTACATGACGTCTCCACAACCTCAGCACTTTTTGGCTGTTGCAATTTGCTAAACAATTTTGCGTTCATTAGTTTGACATTGCTTACTAAACAGCCTACGCTTATATGAGTGTATGGAAACCAGTGCAATGTGGTCTGCGACAAAATCGGCTGCAGCTGTGCATTAAACGTGGTATGTAGGATTGCGAATTCGCCACAGCCTTGCTAGCAAGAGTAACAAAAACACTAAAACTATTGGCCCACAAAGGTTTGTCGACTTAGTGATGGCGATTCTCAAATACGACAATTACGTATGCGGATTCTGTAATTTAAAGTCACGTTGTCGCTTTTTGAGTGTAGCTGAAGCTAAGGTCTTCTTCTTCTTCTTCTTCTTCTTCTTCTTCTTCTTCTTCTTCTTCTTCTTCTTCTTCTTCTTCTTCTTCTTCTTCTTCTTCTTCTTCTTCTTCTTCTTCTTCTTCTTCTTCTTTCAACGTTTGCACAGCATCCATTGAAGGGGGTAGATGTTCGCTCTCAACCCTTGTTCCATTTTGGTCAACATTTTTCAACTTCGACGGTTGAGGCTTCTTTTCTGGATTCCTCCACCTATTGGCAGGTTTCTGTGAAGATTGTGCTGTAGATGACAACACAGGGGAGGCTCCGTGGCGAAGTGAATCAAACCATCTGCCTCGGGCTCCGAAAATTGTGGGTTCGATTCCGTCAACCTGCAACCTTCGGTTCATGAGTGCATGTTTTCGGAGACTCCTGAGGGTCGTCGCTGGAGCTACGGAGTTCGTACTTTGTGCGACGCTTTCCGCGCTGCGGAAAGAGACTCAGCCATGTGGTATAAAAATCCGGTGCAATGAAGTCGACTTTTAAACGACTTTTAAGCGACGACAGGGGCAATCCCATCACAGATAATAAAGTGTATATCATTCATCCATTCATTCATCAGATAATAAAGTGTCTATCCAACAATATTCAGATAGTAACGTGTCTATCATTCATTCATTCATTCATTCATTCATTTATTCATTCATTCATTATTCAGATAATAAAGTGTCTATCATTCTTTCATCGGATTATAAAGTGTCTTTGATTCATTCATAAAATAATAAATTGTTTATCATTCGTTCATCAGATGATAAAACATCCTATCACTCATTCATCGGATAATAAAGTGTATATCATTTATTCATCAGATAATAACGTGTCTATCATCCATTCATTCATACATTCATCAGATAATAACGTGTCTATCATCCATTCATTCATACATTCATCAGATAATAACGTGTCTATCATCCATTCATTCATACATTCATCAGATAATAACGTGTCTATCATCCATTCATTCATACATTCATCAGATAATAACGTGTCTCTCAAGACACCGCATGACGAGAACACAGAAGAAGAACCATCTGCAAATCTAACCATTAGAGAACTCCTGTTTGCGGATGACCAAGCACTAATAGCAAAATCAGAAGCTGTATTACAAGACCACATGAATAGTCTAAACGAAATGTGTAGGGAACATAACATGAAAATTAGCACAATTAAAACAAAGGTAATGACTATAACTAAAGAAGAATAAACAACAACAATTCACCTAAACGAACATCCCTTGAAACAAGTAAAGAGCTTCAAGTACCTAGGAAGTATAATATCATCAAATGGCAGATCAGAAGATGAGATCGAAAATAGGTGCAATAAGGCAAATCAACTCATTGGACAAATGGCACCAATACTAAAGAACAAACATGTATCAATAACTACTAAGAAAGCACTTTACAACACAATCTTCCTGCCAACTCTATGCTACCAATGCCACACCTGGACAGTGACAGAAAAAGAGAAAAGAAAAATCACAACATAAATGAGGTTCCTGAGAAGAATACTCAACGTATCAAGAAGAGATAAGATCAGAAATGAAGAAATCAGGACAAAAGATGGGGTTAAAGCAGCACTAGATTTATAAGAAAGCAGCAAATCAAATGGTTTGGCCATGCAAGTAGGTTACCAGTCAACAGCATACCACAACAAGCAATGATGTACAGACCAGATGGAAACAGAGGAAGAGGCCGACCACGTAAACGTTGGACGGAGGGAATAGCAGAGTCCATGGGAATATCGATATATGAAGCCCATAATCTGGCACTCTCACGATGTTTATACTTCATCTCGACACCGCAAGGTACAAGAGGAACAATATGAGATGAGATGAGATTCATTCATCACATAATAAAGTGTCTATCATTCGTTCATCGGATAGTAAAGTGTCTACCGTTCATTCATTGCATAATAAAGTGTCTACCATTCATTTATCATGTAATAAAGTGTCTGTCATTCATTCAGCATATAATAAAGTGTCTGTCATTCATTCAGCATATAATAAAGTGTCTACCATTCATTTATCATGTAATAAAGTGTCTGTCATTCATTCAGCATATAATAAAGTGTCTGTCATCCATTCATCGGATAATAAAGTGTCTTTAATTCATTCATCGAATAAAAACGTGTTTATCACTCATTCATTCATCAGATAATAAAGTGTCTACCATTCATTATTCAGATAATAATGTATTTATCATTCATTATTCAGATAATAAAGTTTTTATCATTCAACCATCAGATAGTAAAGTGTCTATAATTCCTTATTCAAATAATAACGTGTCTTTTTTTTTTTTTTCCCGCGTTTCCATCCTGTTTCAGGATATTGCGGTCAACACCAGCATCTTTCAGCTGTATGTTGATTCCTAGGCTAGATTACGCTCATCAGCACGCCACGACTTTCTGAGCGACCGGCTCCATACTCTCATAAGTCACTTTTGCGATTCGAACCACTGCTAATTCTCGTCGCGTCACGTGACGAGAGTATTCGGGGTTAGCGGAGAAAGCTGCTAACCCCTCGGCCACGGAGCCGGTAATAACGTGTCTATCATTCATTATTTAAATAATAAAATGTGTATCATTTATTCATCAGATTATAAAGTAGTCTATCATTAATTCATTCCTCAGATATTAAACTGTCTATCGTTCATTCATTCATTCATTCATTCATTCATTCATTCATTCATTCATTCGTCGGACAATAAAGTGTCTATCATTCATTACTCAGATAATAACATGTCTATCGCTGGTCTCCCTGGCCTAGGCGTTAACGTCTTTCTCCGTAATCCTGTATATTCTCGTGACTAACGTAACCTGCGCGAGAATCGGTTGCGGTTCTCGCCGCGTTGGTAACTTGCGGGATATGTGAGCTGGCCGCTCAGAAAACAATGGCAAACTACTGAGCGTAATCTTGCCTAGTACATCGACAGCGGTTGAAAAATTCTGATGTTGACCGTAACGTCCTGTAATTTGCAAAAAATAAAAATAAATAAAAATTCTATCGTCCATTCATTTTCCCGCGCCAGGCGTTCGTTGTCTCGGATGGCTGAGTGAGCTGCACCCCCCAATCGGGATCTTCCCAGCCGACTCAAGTTAGCGAGGCAGGCGTTTCCAGAATGCAACCGCAGCGTAAAGCCAGAGTCGTGGTATGGGGGGAGGGGGGGGGGGGGCAAAAGAGCAAATTTGTACGACCGTTCGACGATAAGCGCCACCCCCCCCCTCTCTCTCTCTCTCTCTCTCTCTCTCTCTCTCTCTCTCTCTCTCTCTCTCTCTCTCTCTCTCTCTCTCTCTCTCTCTCTCTCGTCACGACACATCTTGTTGATGAGAAATAATCTACATGGATTGGTAGAAAGAATGTATGTGCAGAGAGAAGTGCAAACAAAATATATGTGAAGCAGAAAAGATAACAACACATTTTTTAAAGTATGATTTTCAAATCCTTTATTATCACTATCAAATAACACGTTACTTTTAATTACATGAACAGCAAAAGCAAACAAAGAAAGATATAGAAAAATGTGTGTAATAACAATAATAAAGTATAATAATTGAATTTACCAAACACTTCTAGTGCACTAAAAACCCAGGACCTACTTATTATTACACGTCCAAATAATGTAAATTATCAGCGTATCGTCATATGTCCTAAGAATGGGGATTCTCTATTTATCATTACTTGTCCAGACATGAAGAATGTAGATTGTCTTCTCATTATCATACGTCCAAAGAATGGAGATTATCTATTTATCATCACATGCCCAAATATGAACCGGTCTCCCTGGCCGAGGATTTAGCAGCTTTCTCCGTAACCCCGAATACTCTCGTGGTTGACGTGAGCGCACGAGAATTGGAAGTGGTTAGAGTCGCGCCAGTGACTTATGAGAGAATGGAGCCGGTCGCTCAAAAAGTCATGGCGTGCTGATGAGCGTAATCTAGCCTAGGAATCAACATACAGCTGAAAGATGCTGATGTTGACCGCAATGTCCTGAAACAGGATGGAAACGCGGGGAAAAAAAATGCCCAAATATGAAGAATGTAGATTGTCTTCTCATTATCACACGTCCAAAGAATGGAGATTATCGATTTATCATCACACGTCCATACATGAAGAATGTAGATTGTCTTCTCGTTATCACACATCCAAAGAATGTAAATTGTGCACTTACACTTATCATGTCGCGACTGCCAATATCGAGCAAAGACTGCTAATACGTATGTTCCAAGGACTGGTGCTTTCACCCATCCAGTATGCCCTGGCCATACTCACTGTCAGCCCTACACAGATTGGAAGACTCGAAAAGGTACAAAACGAAGCCATGCGCATCATTTTGGGCTGCACGAGAGACACCAGCTGTGTAGCAATGAGATACCTCCTTGACTTCCCGACAATGGAACACAGGATCAAGATCTGGAGAGCTCGTGCATACTTAAAAATAAGTGCAGATGAGCAGCACCCTCTGCATGACGCTATATTCAGAGAAAAGGGTGACAGGCTAAAGAGAGGCAAATCATGGATGGGTCGGGCGGAAGATGTCGTCAGACAGCTCTGCAGTCTTACCAGTATCAACCCCGGCAAGGAATGGGTGCCGATGCCTCCAGCTTTTAAGTGCACTTTCTCCTGCATTATCACACCCGACAGACGGTGCAGAGAGCAGAACCCTGCCGCTGTCAATGCAGAAGTCAACGCGCTCATCTATGAACACTCAGATAGCCCCGAAGTGCTCATCTATACAGATGGATCTGTTGTAAAGCAGCAGAGAAGTGCGTGGGCATTTACAGCCCGTTCAGCGGGCCGAACCGTTCAAGAATCCAGTGGTGCCCACTCTATGACCACGAGCAGAATGACGATGGGGAAAGAGCACGGGGAAGACAAAGACAGCCGGATGATTTGGTCGCCTATCATTATCGGGACAAGAACACTGACCTGATAAAAGACTGATGATTGTGTGAGATCACGAACCATGATCTTCCACGCTTATCGGCATTGCACCTGATGATGATGATAATTATGATAATGATGATGATGAATGAACCAACACTGCGAAAATGCGTTACTGGTTGTTTTTTTATTTCTTCAAGACTATTACTAAAGGTGATATATTAACCAACATTCTGCTGTGTTTCGTTTCGTAATTTAGCATCACCCAATGAGGCTCTGTTTTACACCTAAGATTTAGTATTCACTGCGGAACTATTTGGGACCGTCAATCGGAACAGTGCCTGTCTATGTAGTTGTGTTAATCAAGTTGATTCATCCAATCAAGCACCGTCACTATAATAAAGGTCGGTTGTAATGGTATATTCAACGTTTTCTATCTTTCGCTCTGGTTTATCCTGGAAAGACTGCTCTTCGTCCATTTCTTGATGTTATCTTCGCACTTGTAGGTTACTCTTGCAATTGTTCAGTTGAACAAACTAAACACGCAATTTGTTTACAACCAAACTGCCAATTTATGTTTAAAAAAACATGCTGATAATGCTGGTTAAACTGACATTATGATGTCTATAAATATTTAGTAACAGTACAGTGATAACATACTTAACATCGAGTTTAGAGTAGAACATTCATTTTTCTCAGAAGTAATACACGATTTAAAATACGATGACTGTAATACTAAAAATATGTTGATAGGATAGAACAACTGATATTACTTTGCACATAAATATCTATTACCAGCACCGAGCTAAAAATGTACAAGTTATGTCTATAAGAGTCTTGCCGGTGTGGGATTATAAACTGTTTAAACTGCAGATAACCATGGAGTCACTGTAATAATAAAAGTGGTGCCGCTGAGACATGTTTATCTCTCTAAAATAGGTTTGTGCTGCACACAATTGTACTTGCCTCTGCTCATGCTCGTGGTATTGATCTTTTAGCACACAATCACTTGTCAGTATTCAAGATGACGAGTTGCATATACGTATATAGAGTTGTAGTTAGTGTTTCCGACCGGTTTCACGATGTTTGATATAGGAAAAGTATTATCAGATGGAATCATTCATATTGCGATGTAAAATAAGATGTGAAGTGGGGAGGGGGAAGGTTAAAATAAGAATACAAAACAGAAAGCGATGCTTTCAAAGCACTAGGAAATGTTCTGGAGTTAAACGATATTAAATCCAGCATCAAACTTAAATTATGCAAACTCTGATGCCAAATCAGATCGGCTTTATGGCTAAGAAACAAGGAGAACAACTAAAAGAATTACTAACAAGATATCAGCATTCATTGATTGATGCCTGCACACTACAGAAGGATGAACATTGTATGACAGAATCCCTAATTTCGCGTTAATGAAATCTAAACAAATTGCAGTGGTTCAAGGGTTAAAGAAAAGACGGGTAAGAAAACCTATTAAAAGTTTCACTAGAAAGTCCTTCCTTTGGAACCCACACTGCAAAAGAAATCAGGAACACCTAAGACACGCATAGTGAAGAGAATTGGGGACTGAAATGTGTTGTATGAGCAGGGCCTGGAATGAGCTGCAGAAGACAACATAGGATAAGAGGATGTGTCCCGCTGGGAGATAACAAGAAGAAATAGGTACTGAAGGAAGAGAAGAAGAGGAATAAACACTATATCGCAAAATACATATAATGTGCAACTTTTGTGGTAATTGTTTGCTTTCGTTTTAAAGTATCAGACTACACCAAAGTTGTCCCATCTTTCAAAATCAAAGTGTGTTGCCGGGGCCCATACGGGGGAGCAAAGAATAGTAACACTGTTGCCTACCATGCACGTCGTAAGAGGCGACTAAGGAGGCTATGGTTCCGTCGCCCTGCTACTGAGTGAGTGCGTGGTGCGACACTGTGAGCTGTGAATTTCGCGTGGAATGCTTTTGCATCTGTACGCAGTTGGTTTTAGTGTGAACTGCATGTTCGGAACGATGACGGCCAGCTGTTGCTGGATTGACTGGTTTGCCTTTTCGGTTCACGGGTGCTTTTTTCGGGAGACTCCTGGGAGTCGTCGCTGTAGCTACGGAGTTCGTGCTTTGTGCGGCGCTTTCGGTGGGTCGCCCTGCGGAAAGAGTCCGAGCCATATGGGATAAAACCCGGGTCAATGAAGTCTTTCTGGTGACTGCCGTTTCCATCAACAATGAACTGTATCTGTCATGGAGGACTTTTGTGGTGGCATTCTGGCGGTGGCATTATGCACAGTGTACCTGTGCGAGCTGTTGGCTTGCCGACACTCCTGTCTATTCCATTGTTCACATAGGGCAGTGAGGAGCATTTTGTGTGATATTCACTGGTACAGGAACGGAGCAATATGGGGACAACCCGTTGCCGTGAAGTTGGAACCGCGACTAACTAACTAACTGCATTGTGAATGGGTGAAGAAATGAGCGTTTCACACGTGTCAAATAATCTACAACTTCTATAAGTGTTTTTTTTTACTTATTTATTTTTTTAAAATTTTAAATAGAGGTTGTTTGTTTGTCTTTCTTCTCGTGCCTAAATTGGCGCATAGAGCAGAAGTCGTGGCTCTCCATGTTTGAGCGAAGCGTCAAACATTTGGAGCCAGAAATCTGACTCTGTAACAGCTGGGAGTTTTATGATGGCGGATTGTCAAGCCGCCGATCAACCGTCTTTAGTCAAGTTAGCAGAAAACACGTCCCGCCATCTTGACACAAGCCGGAAACTCTGTAATATAGTGACTCTTTACAAACAAATGGTAGCTTAGAGCAGTGTTTCCCAACCTTTTTTGTGCTATGCCCCACCTAAACCTTTCTAAAATTTTTATGACCCCCCCCCCCCCCCCCCCACCACCACCACCACCACATTACATATACATTATCTTTAATATTCAAAAATTTAAATGTTCACTAAAGAAACTTGAATGACATTTTTTAGGAAGAAATCAATAGGAAATTATTGAGCAAACACAGTATTCCGATACACACAGAGCAAAAACACCATTTTCAAAACATAATGGAGAAATGACATTTGATAGGGCAGACATTTGAAAGATGCGCCGCCGGCACATAAGGCCATGCGATCAGCACAAAGTTATCCAGAGTCACCAGTGGGAACGCCGCGCCCCGCGAAGAGCAACGACGATTGGTTTTGAACTAATAAAAGCGCTCTTTCCGCGAGGGTCGGAGCTTGGAGATACACACACACACACACACACACACACACACTAGCTGACCCGGCCCGGCTTTGCCCAGCCCCTGGCGGGGATCTATCTATCTGTCTGTCTATCTGTCTATCTATCTATCTATCTATCTATCTATCTATCTATCTATCTATCTATCTGTCTGTCTGTCTGTCTGTCTGTCTGTCTGTCTGTCTGCCTGCCTGCCTGCCTACCCGTCCGTCCGTCTCTCCCTCCGTCTCTATCTATCTATCTACCTACCTACCTACCTACCTACTTACCCACCTACCTATCTATCTATCTATCTATTTATCCGGAAACTGCAGACGTTAGTTAGTTAGTTAGTTATTTAGTTATTTGGTTAGTTAGTCGTGGTTCCAACTTCACCGCAACGGATTGTCCCCATATTGCTCCGTTCCTGTGCCAGTGAATATCACAAAATGCTCCTCACTGCCCCATGTGAACAATGGAATAGACAGGAGTGTTGGCAAGTCAACAGCCATCACAGGTACACTGCATAATGCTGCCACCAGAATGCCAACACAAAAGTCCTCCATGAAAAATACAGTTCATCGTCGATGAAAACGGCAGTCACCAGAAAGGCTTCATTAACCGGGGTTTTATCCCCTATGGCTTGGTCTCTTTCTGCAGGTCGACCCACCGAAAGCGCCGCACAAAGCACGAACTCCGTAGCTACAGCGACGACTCCCATGAGTCTCCTGAAAAATGCACTCGTGAACCGAAAAGGCAAACCAGTCAAACCAGCAACAGCCGGCCGTCATCGTTCCGAACATGAAGTTCACGCGAAAAACAACCGCGGACAGATGCAAAAGCATTGCACGCAAAATTCACAGCTCACAGTGTCGCGCCACGCATTCACTCAGTAGCAGGGCGACGGAACCATAGCCTCCTTAGTCGCCTCTTACGACATGCATGGTAGGCAACAGTGTTACTATTCTTTGCTCCCCCATATGGGCCCCGGCAACACACGGGCAGACGTGTGAATTCGAATGGCATATCTGTTGGAATCATTGGGATGCGAGGCAACAGTACATCTTCTCCTTTAAATTTCACACTTAAAATTGTAGCTTCGATGATATTGTTCAGAGTTAAAAAATTTTCACGAATCTCAAATAGATCCATTATTTTTACGAAAACTTTGAAGATGCCTTATCTCTCCCCCCCCCCCCCCCCCCCAGACTAGCTGGTTCCCCCGTCTCCCCCTTTTTTTGGGGTGGACCCTTAGTCCCACTGTGAGCTATTGCCCACAGTGGTCCACCGGGCCCACATTTAAGGTGAAGCTATGTGAGGTGGTTTGATCACCCCGGCCTCCGACCAGACCAAGCGCACTACTGGAAGGGGGGGGGGGGTGGCAGCAAATGCACTTTGATCTTAGCCAAAAGGCCGAGAAGATCAGAATAACACTTTCCGAAGAAAAAAAGGATAGAGGAAACAGCCCGAGAAATGGAAGAAAAGAATACTCAAACAAATAGCGGCTATAAAGAGGAAACAAGGAAGGCCGACAAGGAAGAGATTACAGCTCCTGGAGCTGAAGAATACAGCACAGAAATCAAAATGAGGGATGTGTTTGGCCCATTCTGCCTTATGGGCACCTTTATACCAGATACGACTGTGGTGCACAGAGACCCCTTTCCCGTTCCCTTTGCGGAGAAATTGGGTTCGAAAATTTTCACGTATCTAAAATAGATCCATTATTTTTACGAAAACTTTGAATATGCCTTAAAGTGTTTATCACCTTTTTTTTAAAACGCATATGCCTGTAGATAACTTCTTTAAACATTTTATAAAACATTAAGAAAAATACAACAATTATTTTAATTACATAATATAGCAATGTTACTAAAAGGAATGTCCCTTGATATAACTTGTGTTCTTAAGTCTTTCCTTTTAATGTTGATTTATCACGTAAATAAATGTTTTTAAACTAAATAACTATGCCAGTTGGCTCGGCGGGAGTGAGAAGAACATACAGACAGACAGACAGACAGACAGACAGACAGGCAGGCAGGCAGGCAGGCAGGCAGGCAGACAGACAGACAGACAGACAGACAGACAGACAGACAGACAGACATAGTATGCACCTGACAGGAAACAGCGAAATACACGAAGCAATAGAGTGTGTAGTATACGGTTTGCGTCTTAATTATTCACATTCACAAAGGGAAAACATTGTGTTGAGATGTATATTTCTCAGATTTCTCATCGATGGAGCACCAGTCGCAATTAACAATATTCTTCTGACACCTGATGAAAGCATGTGCCTGACGACACACAGAGATGACACCTCCATCAGCTCCCATACTCTCAGTTTGTGGAATCTTAACATTGGTAAGATTTTACAACGAAAGTCATTAAATTGTGTTGTTCCGTGTCATTGTCTCCATTCTCTCTTATTGGCCAACACAGTTTGCAGTACCATCATCATCATCATCATCATCATCATCATCATCATCATCCAGTGCCTTGCCGGCTGGCGTGGACGATCATCCTTCTCCACAAATTACTCTTTGTAGTAATAGAGAGTGCAAAGAAAGGAGTCTCCTTGAATATCAAGAAAAAAGTAACAATTGTGACATCAAAGAAACAGGTGACACCCAAATGTGAAATAGAGATAGAAGGGAAAATTCTTCACCAAGTGGATAGTTTTAAATATCTAGGGACATTTGTAATATCAGATGGAAAATGCACAACAAAGATCAAGAGCAGAATAGGGCAAGCAAAGGCTGCATTTCAGAAAATGAACAATATCTTAATCTTATGCAATAAGTCGCTATCATTGAATGTAAGAAAGAGAGTGCTGAAGAACTATATAGAACCTGTTTTGCTGTATGGCTGTGAATCTTGGAATATAAATGAACAAATTAGGAAGAGATTAGGAAGCAACAGAGATGTGATTCCTTAGACGAATGTTGCGAATTCCTTGGACTGCCAAAGTAACTAACAACGAATACCTTTAAGAGGATAACGAAACTAGAACATTATATACAACAATAAGAAAGAGACAAACAGCTTTTTTTGGTCATGTGATGAGAAGAGAGGCGCTGGAGAACATCGTGACAACTGGAAAGATCGAGGGGAAGAGAGGCAGAGGCAGACCACGAGAAATGATGCTGGATTGATTGCGACAGTGGCATGGAGGAATATCAACGACAGAGTTGATCCCTAAAACCAAAGACCGAGATCTGTGGAGAGTCATGAACGCCTACGCCAGTCGGCACGGCACTTAATGATGATGATTGATGATGGCGTCATGGATCAATATTTGGGTTGACTCCCTTCCATGCCATGACACAAGACTGTCAATAATCTTTTCACGCTGTCTTCCTCTGTCTCTTTTTCCGCAAATATTTCCGGTTGTCACAACATGTTCCAGTTTTTATCATCTCATAACATGGCCAAAGAAACGATGATTGTCTCTTTCTAATGTTTATGATAAGTTGTCTTTGCGACTCAGCTTCCCTTAAAACATCCTGATTGCTCTTTTTCACTGTCCAACTAATGTTCAGCATTCTTCTATAAAACCACATCTCCAAGACTTCCAGGAGTGGAGTAAACCATAGGCAAACCGGTGGAAAGCAAGGGGAAAACCACCGCTGTATTTTCCCAAGATAATCATGCTTCGAAGTTTGCAGTACAAATAATGAAAATATACAATTTGTGCTGAGAGATAGCAAAGAGATGGGGTGGCTTGGCATGTGTTGGTTGAGGGCTTTAGTCCTAATCGTGATAAGGGGCAGAAGAAGAAGGAGGCGGGGGAAGAAGAATAAGAAGAAGAAAGTAAATTACCCCCCTCACAGGCATCGAGAGTACATGGTAATGGAGTACTTGCTTGCTTGCTTGTGTTCGTTGGCTTGAGCTCCAACGCGAAGTCCTGTATGTCGGATGAAGGCATCCTGTTGTCCAACATCAGTGTGATGTCACACAGGACCTGAGTTCTGCGTGAGCATCCGTTGTCCCATGTCTGGCCCATTGGTGTGCAGACTGGTGGTCCCTCGCCATACAGGCAGACACTCTCCGACTTCGGAGGAATCGGCGATCCTATTGACCTCAGCCAGGACCCCGAAAGGACCTGTTGCCCAGGACGCTCGACGAGGACGCGTCAATAGGTCTTGGCCAGTATATAACCCGGCCCTGGTGCCTTGGAAACACCTCTGCGTCCCGGTAATGGAGTAAACAGTCAAGGCCCCTTGGTCCAGTCATACATACTTACATCGACATTCTGGTGGCAGCATCTGGTCAGATGAATGAAGTGCCTTATATCAACTGTCTTCCATAGCGAAAGCGTGGTCTTCTAATCACATATTATAATTCTTATAATATCTTGCAGTAATTGGCGAGGCTATTGAATGGTGATGGTATTCTTACATTATTAATATGGGCAGGCTGGTGTGTCCCGTTATTTACCCACATTCCGTTATAGTTGTCCTTTCGCAGCCGCGGTTGATCGTCTGACAAAAAGACATTAGATAGGCATTATTTTAGGGGAGTAGCCACGGATATGCCGGTCTCCCTGGCCGAGGATTTAGCAGCTTTCTCCGTAACCCCGAATACTCTCGTGGTTGATGTGAGCGCACGAGAATTGGAAGCGGTTCGAGTCGCGCAAGTGACTTGGAGAGTATGGAGCCGGTCGCTCAGAAATCAATGGCAAACTACTGAGCGTAGTCTTGCCAAGAAATCAACAATCAGCTGAAAGATGCTGATGTTGACAGCGATGTCCTGTAAAGGATACGAAAAAAAAGCCACGGATATTAGCACTGGATGAGTTAATATGTATATATGAGTCCGTGTGGTCTGCCGCCCATGTGAGTTGCAGTCTAGATACTTACATGCAGATTTATGCATGATCCCATGTCAGTTGCCGTCTAGCTATTTACATGGCGGTGTATATATGATCCCATGTGAGTTACCGTCTAGCTATTGACATGCTATAGTAACTCTATATTTATTGCAATCCCAAAGAAATCAGGAACCTTGGAATGTGATCAACATAGAACAATTAGTATAATGAGTCACATCACAAAGATTTTGCTAAGAATTATCATGCAAAGAGTGAGGAAGAAAATACAACCTGAAATAGGAGAAGAACAATGCGGGTTTGTAGAAGGAAAGGGTACAGTAAATGCTGTGTATATGCTGCGAACAGTTGTTGAACATGCTATAGAAGTTCATTGGCACCTTTCCGTCTTGACAGACGATAGTTTGGTACACTGTGCTTTAAAAAGGCTTAATAACTACGATCCATGGCGGTGGTGAGTGTGGCTGATAAGGCCAATTCTTGCTGCAAATGTTTGCCCACAGTAGGTGCATGTGAAAACATGGTCATTTCCACCATTTTGCACCATCTTACGTCTCTCACGCTCTGTGTGTGCTTTATCTGCAATCATTTTCTCCTTTGTCTTTATTCCGTTTCTGATAGTTGCCCTCCATGCAACACGTTCAGCAGCGACGTGCTCCCAATGTGCATTATCAATGCCTGTATCAATCATGTCCCGCTTACACACATCTTTGTATCGTAGTAGAGGCCGACCCTGAGATCTCCTACCCGTCTTTAATTCACCAAAAAAGATGTCCTTTGGTATTCTACCATCATCCATCCTCCTAATGTGTCCTATCCATCTAAGTCTACGAAGACTGAGCATGGAATACACCGTCACACAACCTGATCTTTCCAATACTTCAGTATTTGTGATTTTGTCTTGCCACTTAATACCAAGTATTCTTCGCAGACACCGCATATGAAAGCTGTTTAAACGTTTCTCTTGGCGCGAGTAAGTTGTCCAGGTTTCACTGCCATAAAGAAGAGTACTAAGGACACAGGCTTGGTAGACGAGGACTTTTGTTTTGGCAGTAAGCTTCCTGTTCTCCCAGACTCTTTTTGCTAACATGTTCATTGTTGTTGCTGCCTTGCCAATCCTGATGTTGATTTCCTGATCGAGAGATAATTTGCTATTTACCTCTGATCCTAGATATGTAAAAAGGTCTACTATCTCCAGTTCGGCGTCGTCAAACACACATCTATAACACACAGCTATAGAAGTAAACAAGGATATACATCTTTGCTTTATTGACTATACAAAGGCTTTTGATAGAGTTAGACATGTCAACATGGTGAATATGCTTGCAGATCTACAAATTGATGGGAAAGACATTAGACATATAAAAAACATATATTGGAAACAACAAGCTGCAATAAGGATTGATAATGAAGTGGGAAAGTATCAGCCAATTAAGAGAGGTGTTAGGCAGGGATGTGTGATGTCTCCAGATCTTTTTTCACTATACAGTGAAAATATTTTCAGAAATGTAGAGGATATAAATGGAATCAGCATTGGAGGACGAAACATCAATAACATTAGATATGCAGATGATACAGTATTAATTGCAGACAATGCGCAGGACCTGCAACAATTAGTAGATGCGGTTGTTGTACACAGTGAGCAATGGGGTTAGAATTAAATTGTAAAAAGACTCAGGTTATGGTCGTCACTAGGAAGGAAGAAGTGCCACAATGTAATATACAAGTAAATGGAAATATTCTTCAACAAGTGAATCGGTACAATTATCTTGGAACAGTCATAACATCTGATGGGAGATGCCTTGAAGAGATTAGAACAAGAATCGCCATGGCGAAAGTAGCCTTTAGCAAGATGAAAAACATTCTGACCAATAAAAAGATGTCAATTGAAACGAGAAAAAGAGTGTTGAGGGGATACATAGAGCCTGTTCTTTTGTATGGATGTGAAACTTGGACAATGAGCAGTCAAGCTGAAAAGCGTCTGATGGCTGCAGAAATGTGGTTTCTGAGGAAAATGCAAAGAATACCATGGACAGACAGAAAAACCAATGACCAAGTACTACAGGAGACAAATGAACATCGTAAACTGATTAGAGAAATTAGACGTAGACAGTCAAAATTTTTTGGACATGTTATGAGAAGAAATGGATTGGAGAACTTAGTGAAACTGGCAAGATCGAGGGGAACAGACCAAGAGGAAGACCGAGAGGAAAATACCTGGATGGCTTGGCCACATGGCATGGACGAGACAGGAACACTGAGCTGATCCACGACACTGGTGATCGAGTGAAATGGTGAGTCATGACCGCCCACGCTTTCCGGCATGGCACATGATTGATTGATTGATTGACATGCCATGTGAGTTACCGTCTAGCTATTTACATGGCGGTGTATGTATGATCCCATGTGAGTTACCGTCTAGCTATTTACATGGCGGTGTATGTATGATCCCATGTGAGTTACCGTCTAGCTATTTACATGGCGGTGTATGTATGATCCCATGTGAGTTACTGTGTAGCTATTTACATGGCGGTGTATGTATGATCCCATGTGAGTTACCGTCTAGCTATTTACATGGCGGTGTATGTATGATCCCATGTGAGTTACCGTCTAGCTATTTACATGGCGGTGTATGTATGATCCCATGTGAGTTACTGTGTAGCTATTTACATGGCGGTGTATGTATGATCCCATGTGAGTTACCGTCTAGCTATTTACATGGCGGTGTATGTATGATCCCATGTGAGTTACCGTGTAGCTATTGACATGGCGGTGTATATATGATCCCATGTGAGTTACCGTCTAGCTATTGACATGCCGGTGTATGTATGATCCCATGTGAGTTACCGTCTAGCTATTTACATGGCGGTGTATGTATGATCCCATGTGAGTTACCGTCTAGCTATTTACATGGCGGTGTATGTATGATCCCATGTGAGTTACTGTGTAGCTATTTACATGGCGGTGTATGTATGATCCCATGTGAGTTACCGTCTAGCTATTTACATGGCGGTGTATGTATGATCCCATGTGAGTTACCGTGTAGCTATTGACATGGCGGTGTATATATGATCCCATGTGAGTTACCGTCTAGCTATTGACATGCCGGTGTATGTATGATCCCATGTGAGTTACCGTCTAGCTATTGACATGGCGGTGTATATATGATCCCATGTGAGTTACCATCTAGCTATTTACATGGCGGTGTATGTATGATCCCATGTGAGTTACTGTGTAGCTATTTACATGCCGGTGTATATATGATCCCATGTGAGTTACCGTCTAGCTATTTACATGGCGGTGTATGTATGATCCCATGTGAGTTACTGTGTAGCTATTTACATGGCGGTGTATGTATGATCCCATGTGAGTTACCGTCTAGCTATTTACATGGCGGTGTATGTATGATCCCATGTGAGTTACCGTGTAGCTATTGACATGGCGGTGTATATATGATCCCATGTGAGTTACCGTCTAGCTATTGACATGCCGGTGTATGTATGATCCCATGTGAGTTACCGTCTAGCTATTTACATGGCGGTGTATGTATGATCCCATGTGAGTTACCGTCTAGCTATTTACATGGCGGTGTATGTATGATCCCATGTGAGTTACTGTGTAGCTATTTACATGGCGGTGTATGTATGATCCCATGTGAGTTACCGTCTAGCTATTTACATGGCGGTGTATGTATGATCCCATGTGAGTTACCGTGTAGCTATTGACATGGCGGTGTATATATGATCCCATGTGAGTTACCGTCTAGCTATTGACATGCCGGTGTATGTATGATCCCATGTGAGTTACCGTCTAGCTATTGACATGGCGGTGTATATATGATCCCATGTGAGTTACCATCTAGCTATTTACATGGCGGTGTATGTATGATCCCATGTGAGTTACTGTGTAGCTATTTACATGCCGGTGTATATATGATCCCATGTGAGTTACCGTCTAGCTATTTACATGCCAGTGAGTACAAAGGACGTAAGGCACACTGGGGCAAATGGTGCTAGACCCATATTGTCATAGACCAATGGACTCTCAGTGGGTGATGTGATCAGCATCACGGTGGCAGCCTTGACCTCCCAAGTGATGTGGTCAGCATCACGGTGGTAGCCTTAACCTCCTAAGTGGTTTGGTCAGCATCACGGTGGCAGCCTTAACCTCCCAAGTGGTTTGGTCAGCATCACGGTGGCAGCTTTGATCTAAGTGGTGTAGTCAGCATCACGGTGACAGCCTTGACCTCCCAAGTGATGTGGTCAGCATCATGGTGACAGCCTTGACCTCCAAGTGATGTGTCAGCATCACGGTGGGCAGCCTTGACCTCCCAAGTGATGTGTCAGTATCACGGTGGCAGCCTTGACCTCCCAAGTGATGTGGTCAGCATCACAGTGGCAGCCTTGACCTCCCAAGTGATGTGGTCAGCATCACGGTGGCAGCCTTGACCTCCCAAGTCATGTGGTCAGCATCACGGTGGCAGCCTTGACCTCCCAAGTCATGTGGTCAGCATCACGGTGGCAACCTTGACCTCCCAAGTGATGTGGTCAGCATTCACGGTTGGCAGCCTTGACCTGCAGTAGTGATGTTTATCAGCATCACGGTGGCAGCCTTGACCTCCCAAGTGATGTGGTCAGCATCACGGTGGCAAGCCTTGACCTCCAAGTGAGTCGGTCAGCATCACGGTGAGCTTGACCCCCCAAATGTGAGTTACTCGTCAGCTATTGACATGGCAAGTGTATGGTATGATCATGGGGGAGTTACCTCCAAAGTATGTCACATGGCGGTGGCAGTTGATCCCAAGTTATGTGTAGCATCATGCAGGTGTAATATGTGGTCAGCATGGGGGAGTTACCTCAGTATGTCACATCAGGGGGAGTTACCTAAGGAGGGGTCGGGCACACTGGGCAAATGGTGCTAGACCCAAATTTTGGGGTAAAGACACGTGGACCTTCCCCCCAAGTGGGTGATGGTCAGCATCATGGTGGCAGCCTTGACCTCCCAAGTGATGTGGTCAGCATCACGGTGGTAGCCTTGACCTCCTAAGTGATTTTGGTCAGCATCACGGTGGCAGCCTTAACCTCCCAAGTGGTTTGGTCAGCATCACGGTGGCAGCTTTGATCTAAGTGGTGTAGTCAGCATCACGGTGGCAGCCTTGACCTCCCAAGTGATGTGGTCAGCATCATGGTGGCAGCTTGACCTCCCAAGTGATGTGGTCAGCATCACGGTGGCAGCCTTGACCTCCCAAGTGATGTGGTCAGCATCACGGTGGCAGCCTTGACCTCCCAAGTGATGTGGTCAGCATCATGGTGGCAGCCTTGACCTCCCAAGTGATGTGGTCAGCATCACGGTGGCAGCCTTGACTTCCCAAGTGATGTGTTCAGCATCACGGTGACAGCCTTGACTTCCAAAGTGATGTGGTCAGCATCACGGTGGCAGCCTTGACTTCCCCAAAGTGATGTGGTCAGCATCACGGTGGCAGCCTTGACCTCCCAAGTGATGTGGTCAGCATCACGGTGGCAGCCTTGACTTCCCAAGTGATGTGGTCAGCATCACGGTGGCAGCCTTGACCTCCCAAGTGATGTGGTCAGCATCACGGTGGCAGCCTTGACCTCCCAAGTGATGTGGTCAGCATCATGGTGGCAGCCTTGACTTCCAAGTGATTTTCAGCATCACGGTGGCAGCCTTGCCCTTCCCAAGTGATGTGGTCAGCATCACGGTGGCAGCCTTGACCTCCCAAGTCATGTGGTCAGCATCACGGTGGCAGCCTTTGCCCTTTCCCAAAGGACATTTCCTGGTACCCATGTCAGATTGGGCGACACGGACGCCTAGGTCAATTTTCAAAATCCACCTCGATGCCGATTCGAGCCCATGACCACAGGACAGGAAGGCGAGCATCTAGCCTCTACACTGCCGCGGCTGCCTGTATGTTAGTGCTTGTAACATTTCTCACTGAGTGAATACGTGTACACTGTTGCTTAATGAATCCAATATTAATCCTTGCTATTGAAGCTGAGAGCAGATGTCAAGGGATTTCCCTAGGTGATCAGTCTTACTAAGCTGCAGGTAAAGGTGTGTGGTTATACACTGATAATAACACATTTGTATTGTGTAAATGACAACATTCTGTACAAGAAGGATGTTTGGAGAGGGGGGGATGCCATTCTGCTGCATTTTGTATTCAAGTCTTTTACAATGACAATGCATGGGCAGTCATGGTGTGACAGTTTATTTGTCTTTCCTGGGAAATAGCTGCGTCCTCATTACCTAGGTAAAGCTTCAAGGAAATCTGGCTCTGGTATGTCTGTTATTGCTGCCATCATCATGATCCTGCTTGCTGATTTATAGGTCTGAAGTCTTAAAACATTTGTGTAACCCCTTGACCGATGCTGCCTATAACGTGAATCTACTGGTCATCCAGTCCTATGTGCATTGTTATACTTAAATTAGTTTAGTTTAGTCGATGGATCAACATCACGGCACATGGGTGTAACCCATAAGTGCTCCGTTCTCCTCCTAACTCAAACCTGAGTCTGGAGAAACTCAGCTCAGTGCACGAACTCCGTAGCACCGGCGAGGATCCTGAAATACTTTGGGTAGATTTTTAACTCGAAATTTTGCCCGGGCAGCGCCATTAGGCTACTCTTTTTCGATTTCCAACTGCCAAGGGATTTTTTACGTGCGCAACAATACACACGGGCGTCCGATCTCACTACCCAGAGACCAGGGGAAATTTTATTACTAGAAGTCCACGTGAAAAAATCCCGGTCCTCACCGGGGCTTGAACCCGGGACCTCCAGCACTCGAGGCGGACACCATACCTCGAGACCACGCAGCCCCCTTGTTATACTTAAATATTATGTTTATATCCTTGTTGTATTGATACTCTTTTGAGGCCAGTACTATGGTAACATAGCTTATTGCACTTGTCAGCAGGACAGTGGTCTGGGTTTAATGTTTTTGACCAGTACGGCTGGTGGGGACTCAGCCACGCAAATATTGGTACCAGACATTTTTTAAGGAAATTGTGAAGAAAAGGTGGGGAGTAAGGGAACTGACCTCCCCGCCTCATATGTAATGGCATATAATACATGAAGGCCTAACACTTCACACCCCAACACCAGTAGGTGCTATGGGCCTGTCCTTCACCTTTTATAATCACATTTGACAGTTTTAGCAGGTGAACAACACCACTATTGTGCATACACGATTTAGCAGATGAATAACATGACAATTGTGCATACACGTTTCAGTATATAAATAACACGTACATACAAGTGTGTCAACTGCTATTTCAGGACACTTTGAAGCCTGCCACACCTTTGACTGTCCCATCACTTGTGCCCAGTTTACTCCAGATGGACATATGATCTTAGTCGGGATGAAAGGCCATCCAAATCTGATCCGACTACTCTACGTCCCTGAAGGCAGAGATCTGATTACCACAAAGGCTGAGTGGGAGACGGACAAAGATGCTGCAAATGCTGTTTTTGGTGACGTCTCCAGGAAAGAACTGGTGATTAACATGGCTATGGAAGCTATGTGATATAGTATGCTCTCTGTGATGAACTCACTGAAGTCATGGAACATCAAGCCTAGTTAGCTGGTTACAAGGGTTAAAGTAAACTGAAGCATATGTTTCTGAAAGGACCAAATGAATATGAGCCACAGAGTACAAGTACTCAAATATTATGAAATTATGTTATTTAAACAGTGACTAAATGACCGTTATTTATTAAATGTTATAGTTGCTCAATTTTACAAGGCCAAAATTAGTAAGAAAAACAAACCAAGAGACGCAAAGAGAAAGTTCAGTTCCCAAACACTACAGATCTGCTGAGTCCACACTGACCTACTTCTTTTGGGCATGAGGCCTTGATTGCGTGTACAGTGTGCTTTATTAGTTTCTGCTGCCCTCCCCTGAACAATTCTTGGCCAGTATAGTTTGCAGTTGTTTGTAAATGTCCTGTCCAGCATCTCTGTGTTTTTCACAATCCCAGGTAGCTACTCCAAAATTCTATGTCATGTAGCACTGTTACGTTATACTTCAATTTATATTCATCTGTGATACATCGGATACAACTTTCATCAAAAAAAAGTTAAAACGATAGATTGTAATAGTTATTCTATGTAAATAAGTGATTGCATGCACTAGTTTACTATTGTATTATTGAAATAGAATTTCATTGTTTGCTACTTTTGTTTACTAATATTGAATATGTATGATATGATCACATCTAACATAACAACTAGAGGTAGTCCCATAACGGCACTGTGGCATGGGGCTAGTGAGACGCAGTTTCATCATTCTCCATCACACTGAGTCGGAGTTCGACATCAGTGGCTGGCGATTTGGAAAGAGGTCGACCACAGTCGGTATGGTTGGCGCAAATAGGGGATAGTGAGTATGATGAGTGGGTTTGCTATAAGTGCTGGATCATCTGTAAATAGGAGTTCTTTAATGGTGTAATTCGCCGTTGGTTCTTCTTCTGTGTTCTGTTCGTCATGTGGTATTGCTACGGTCTCTGTTTCGTTGGTTTCTTTACATGTGCTGTCTATATAGGTTATGAACAAGAGGGGGCATAGGACACAACCTTGTTGTACTCCAGATCTTATGGTGATGGATTCTGGGTGTCCTCCATTTGTTCTTACCATACACTGACTGTTGTATAAACTTCTACATAAGTCTGTTAGATGTGCACTTACTCCATATCATTTAAGGATTTCCCACAGCTTGTTTCTATCTACTCTGTCCAAGCCACAGTAATGTTTAATATAACCAAAGTATTGCAGTTTCTATCTACTCTGTCCAAGCCACTGTCATGTTAAATATAACCAAAGTATTGCAGTTTCTATCTACTCTATCCAAGCCACTGTCATGTTTAATATAACCAAAGTATTCCAGTTTCTATCTACTCTGTCCAAGCCACTGTAATGTTTCATATAACCAAAGTATTACAGTTTCTATCTACTCTGTCCAAGCCACTGTCATGTTTCATATAACCAAAGTATTACAGTTTCTATCTACTCTGTCCAAGCCACTGTAATGTTTAATATAACCAAAGTATTGCAGTTTCTATCTACTCTGTCCAAGCCACTGTAATGTTTCATATAACCAAAGTATTCCAGTTTCTATCTACTCTGTCCAAGCCAGTGTAATGTTTCATATAACCAAAGTATTACAGTTTCTATCTACTCTGTCCAAGCCACTGTCATGTTAAATATAACCAAAGTATTACAGTTTCTATCTACTCTGTCCAAGCCACTGTAATGTTTCATATAACCAAAGTATTACAGTTTCTATCTACTCTGTCCAAGCCACTGTAATGTTTCATATAACCAAAGTATTACAGTTTCTATCTACTCTGTCCAAGCCACTGTAATGTTTCATTTAACCAAAGTATTACAGTTTCTATCTACTCTGTCCAAGCCACTCTAATGTTTCATATAACCAAAGTATTACAGTTTCTATCTACTCTGTCCAAGCCACTATCATGTTAAATATAACCAAAGTATTGCAGTTTCTGAGACTTGATATTGCTTATGAGCCAGAATTTTGTCAATGTTCACATCTGGTAGAATTTCAGTGTATTTCTTCTTATTGGTCCATGTTATTCTTTTAACTTTTCTGTAATATTTCAGTTAAAAAGTTCTGATCTTATTAATTAGTGATTGCGAAATTGTCCATGAGTCACATATAGAAATGTTGCCACAGGAAAGATGCATGTTCTCAAGATGTATGCCTTAGACGAGTTGAGTTGAGTCAAGACCAACATTACAACATTCATTACATTCTTATATATGCTCTGTCCTCATCTGCAACAGCCAGCAAAGAGTTCCAATGCTAATGGTACCAGTAGCAGTCTGATTATGTGTCCGTCTGACCTTGCCTCGGAGTTTTGAGTGTTGACCAGATTATCTGGTCACTCCCTGCAGCATCATTCTCTCCAAGCAGTGGTGATTTACCCATTCTTCTGCACTGTACATAAAATTCCAAAGGGTCCCAACCACATCTGCCTTATCGCGCACCAATACCCCACCAAGGCATGCAGGCCCTAACAATCTGTCCGTCTGCTCGTTCCCGCCACACCAGCATGTCCTGGGGAAAAAACCAACAGATGCTCTCTATTTTTGATTGTTGAACTGAAGCCTACAACTCTACCTGAAGCATGCCTGTCTTCACCTTTCTCATCATTAAACATGTAAGCTTTAAGGATATTTAACTCTTTTTTTTTAAGCATCAGTTACATATACTGAATATTTACATAAGCTCAATTATTAGAAGACAAACTATAAATATGAAATCATGCTATTAAATTATGATAAGTCATTATTTGTTTGTATCATATTTGAAAAACTGAAGTAAATAGCATTGTGTATATAACATGAGATGTTTGTCAACACATTTTATGATTAGGATTAACTTTCTTTCTCTCTTTCTCTATCTACCTCTCTCTCTCTCTGTCTGTGTGTGCACACGCGTGCGTGAATGTGTGCATGCATGAATGTGTGCATGCGTGCATGTATGTGTGTGTGCATGCGTGCATATACTTAAGAGTGTTTGGGATGCAACATTTTATTTGCTAGTTTTTTTGTTTTTTTTCCCCCATTTTTTGCTCACTGAAAAAGACCTATGATTTTTGACTGTGTATGTATTGTTTGTTTGTTGAGCTCTCCAGTAGTATTTTATGTTCATTTCTCTTCAGCATTGGCACTAGTGATATTCTATGCTCATTTGTCTTCAACATTAGCTCTGAAGTGGTATTTTATGTTCTTTTGTCTTCAGCATTAGCTCTGAAGTGGTATTTTATGTTCTTTTGTCTTCGACGTTGGTACTATAGTGGTATTTTATGTTCATTTGTCTTCATCATCAGCTCTTAAGTGGTCTTTTATGTTCATTTGTCTTCGACGTTGGTACTATAGTGGTATTTTATGTTCATTTGTCTTCGACGTTGGTACTATAGTGGTATTTTATGTTCATTTGTCTTCGACGTTGGTACTATAGTGGTATTTTTTGTTCATTCGTCTTCAGCATCAGCTCTGAAGTGGTATTTTATGTTCATTTGTCTTCAACATTGGCACTATAGTGGTTATTTTATGTTCATTTCTCTTCAGCATTGACACTATGGCAGTCACCACCTACTGTCTGTACAATTATATCAATAGATTGCACGATTTATTGTCTGGCATATTTCGCTGCATCTCATCACGTACATACTGCATAAATCACACAACAAACTAAAGAAATTAGATGAATCCTTGAAGCTGAAATATACAACACAATAGGATTAACCTCTCTACCTCAACCTCTCTCTCTCTCTCTCTCTCTCTCTCCCTCTCTCTGCATGTGTGTATGCACACACATGCACATGTGCACTCACATGCACGCAAATACATGAGAGTAACATTTTGGTTGCTGGTTTTTTTTTTTTTTTTTTCCAAAGTTTATTGTATTTTCAACTTGAATGATTTATCTCATTACTTTAGTTTATGTTGTGTGGCTTCTGCTGTATGTACCAGAAAAGATACAGTGAAATATGCCAGGCAATAAATCATGCAATCTATCATTTGTGTCTTCATTATTCAAATTCACTATAGGGAAAACATTTTTACCAATGTAAGATTGAATTCATTGATTTTGCATCTGTAGAGACTTCAGTAATTTTACATCTGAGGGGAATTCTTTCTTTATTCTTTTCTGTAAACTATCTTTGCACATGTGAATAAATTGCAAATGGGTCTTTAATAAAATAATCATAAGATTACCATCAATTTAATCTTTACACAGAACAAAGTTTTGGGTTCTTATGTCATTAAAATGTAATTAAAATAACAACACTGATCTACTTATGATTAGCCAATCTGAATGTAGATGACTGCATGATATCTTCTTCTTTGACTGGCTTTGCTCTAAGTCAGGCTGGCCATTGTGTTATGTGCCGCATTTGACTTTATCTTAAGATAGTTATATTTATTTGAAAGTGTGTCTTAATTTCCTAAATAACTTGTATGAAATGATGCTGAAACAATTAAACATTCATCTGTAAAACCATTCACAATATCTGCTGAATGCCAGGTCATGGCATAAATCAGTTTATTGATGAAAAATAAATACAGAAAATGCTTATAACACGATGAGCTGAATGAATCTCTCTGCACATGCTTGCTCCCACTCTGTCCGTTGTTATTCAGTTGTGTCTTCTGTTTACAAATACTACTTGCTACTGTAAGGCTGTACACTTGCTCTGGACATGCAGTCACATGAAAGCAATTTGGTCTACCCCTGCAGGGATACGTAACACATACGTCCAGGAATCAAACATCACCCCCTAGACCAGTGCTTCCCAAACTTTTCACTTTCGCGGACTGGCATAAAATTTTTCTTTTGCACCAGGGACCAGTGCCATTTTAAAAAATTGTTCTTGTAATCTGGAATTTTATATGACCTCAATATACATTTTAATATAAATATAAGTTTAACGTAATTGTGGGTATTGTCCCGTTGTGGTAAACACTGCTAGATAATATTATTGGACGACGGTGATTTATTTAATGGTGGTCCCATTTTCATGAGTAAAAATTTTATTGTAGAGATTTACAAATCAAATATTTTTAAAATGTCAAAACTACATTTAGGTCTTCTTGTAAAGGTGTATATACTTGTTACACCGACAGTAATGAACACCAATATAAATAAAATAAAATATATCTTGGATAACGATACCAATCAGATTTTAAACAAGCTGACTAAATTACAGTATGTTGTAATAAAAATGATTTAATGATCAGCTGCTAACAGTAACTATTTAATGCTGAGGGGTGGGCCTGTTTATTATTTACAAGCTTATCAAATAGTGGCTCGATTGTAGACAGCGCTACCTGCAAAGGAGAACAAATTTCCATAATATTTCTGTATTTTGTCTTAATAATGTGGACCAGGCAAAAAAGGGCTCGCGGACTGGCACCAGTCCATGGACTACCACTTTGGGAAGCACTGCCCTAGACTATTTCTAGAGTCCAGAAGTCCAATTATCTTAATACATTGGTTCATTTCTTTATTGACCACACAAAGATCACAATTTACACATGTTTCACATGTCTCATAATATGTCTCAGTTTCCTCTGGAACCCTTCCAAGACACCTCACAGCACTATCTCACAGCACTCTCATTTGTGTTTAAAAATCAATGTAGTGTTATATAATCATCAATATATACCTAGGCACTGCTATGAATACGTAATATACAATCTCCAAACAAAACAAATCACAAATCAATCAAGTAACTTATTACTCAACGTTATATAACTTGTATAATTATAAAATATGTACCACTGTAAATGTGGGTAAAAAAAATTAGGTGATATACTCAACCTTGATGGGAGGTCGCAACAGTTAGGTATAGAAATTCAATAAAATAATGAACATAAATCAAGTAAATGATAACACAATCTCCCTAGGTAACCTCACTTCAAAAGGCAAAACCATACACATATTTAGGTAGCCATGTAAACTAAGATGCAGGAGCAGACAGAGATATGACAATATGAATACAAAAGGGAATAGAAGATTTGATAGCATAAGAAAATTGGTGGAAGTCAACAGAAGTTAAATCTAGTACAAAACTTGGAATATTTGACCCTAATTTCAAGAATATTCAACCTTTCACAAAATTTTAATTTTTTTTTTAATTTATGGATATGTTGAGACATCAAAATAAAATAATCAAATACTGTAATAATATAAAAGGAAACAGTAATGCCCACATACATTTACATGAATACAGATAACAGGAAACTCAAGCACGTAAACATATTTCCAATAGCACTAGTGCAACCTTTTCGGTACAGTGTGTCCAGTTATAGGCTCTTTGGGCCCTTCATTAATGGTAAAAAAACTCTTAGCTGAGGTGATGTGGTTTTGAAGCAGGATGGTGAGAATACCGTTGAGATGTGGTTTTGAAGCAGGATGTTGAGACTATCGTTGAGATGTGGTTTTGAATGAGGATATTGAGAATATCATTAAGACAAATGCCAAAGTGTTGGCAGATGAAGGTGTTACAAGATCACTAAAACCCACAAGGAGAAGACACGTGCAATTTAAGGGGCATATCAAGAGAGGTGAAACAGAGAAAAATACTAGGCAAGAGAAACAAAGAAAGACACAGAAAGATGTCAGTGAAATCTAAAACAGCTGGGCAACAAATAATGATATAAGCAACATCAACTTATCAAAACATCAGACGGCAGAGAGGATGGGAGGTCATGGTCACCAGTGTCAGTTCTAGACCTGGCACCTCAACCAGAAGGCTCTTCACTGGAATCCACTCCTAGACTCGTGTGACTTTTCCTTATTTCAGTTAGCTCAATAAGTATTTTCAATGCATGTTATGGCTGTTACATGAAGATCAAAGTATGTGTTGGCAGTTGTGATGTCACACACCATCATACTATATGAACGAGCTGATTAGCTCTAATCAAAAACACACTCGTCTACCATGATCCAGGGGATATTACTGTCAGTTGTTCCAAACTGTTCTACACCTACACATCTATGTTTTCTCTCAACTTTTGGGAGATTCAGTTCATGATAAACACATTGAGAATCCATCCGTATTTGCTTCCCTTAATTGTTCATTCATTTGCATAAAACTGCTTAGGCTTTCATTAATTTCATTACAGCATTTGATTTCAAAAGCCTATATTTCATTGGTATCCATTTCATAAATAAAGACACATGCATATTCACAATTTGCATGACTGTATGTCATTCTAAATTAGTTATGCACATAAATTAAAACAAAACTCACAGTAATATTTAAAACTTAACTATTTTAACTTGTATCTGAATGCTCAGGGCTGCACTAAGGTCATCTGTCATTTACTGCCCATATAGTACCTTGCGGTGTATGGCACGGGCGGGGTCTTTGAAGCCTGAGGAATTAAGGCCACCTGACTAGTGCAGTCGCCAGCGAACTGTGCAGGTTAGGATTTTCTTTTTGCCCTCCGATAGAAAAAAATCCCACACCTTACCGAGGATTCGAACCCGGGTCTCCAGAAGGAGAATCCAGCTTACTTATACCCATTGAGTTTATGCTTGACTGCAATGAGAATGAACAGAAGCACCTACGACTGAAATGACTGTTTAACAAGGTGAATGATTTGTACAGACATAATACCCAAACTTCTGTGCCCAATGATCTTCACTTTATTTAGCCATGCTGTGCCAACAGTATCACTGTTACAGGCATGGTCTCTGAAGCTGGACAGGATAATGACTAGGACTAGATAACACAGACACAAACCCCCCGCCTGCCTTGCCAGTAGGTTGCCAACCATCAGGAGAAGGCAAACCTGACTCAAATATCTGTCAAAATTGGAAGTACAGTCATAGGCTTAATGAACAGTGCACCTAACCCACTTTACGATGATGTGCTAAACTAAGTGATAAACTAAAAAGCAATGATAAATTTGAAAAACAAACACACCGTATGGACAGAAGATTGCTATTATCATTTCACTGAAATGCTCAGTGCATATTGTTCTTTTATTTCAGTGAAATGATTTCACTTATCTGTCTCTTATGGGAAACTGATCTGATGACTGTAATCCCACAATGACTCTGCTGCCTACCATTTGGCTTCCTGTTCTTAAATCCTCAATCTATGATACATACATTCTTTGTCTCCAGCAGTCATTTCTGTACACTGGCGATGTCAATGCCAAATGACCTTGAAATAGAGATGATGGAGCTGCTTGTGAAGTACACATTTATTTACTTCCTTCAAACAAAATCATACATCTCACAATGTTTGTAAACATTCAGAAACATATTTACTTCAGCCTGAAGTAAAGTTGCAGACAGAAAATTAAAACACATTAACATTAAATGTGACTTGGGAGATCAACAAACACAATCAAATATCTCACAATGTTTGTAAACATTCAGAAACATATTTAAGTAAAGAACTGAAGTAAAGTTGTAGACAGAAACTGTAACAAATGAACATTAAATGTGACTTGGGAGATCAACAAACACATCTCACAATGTTTGTAAACATTAAGAAACATATTTACTTCAGCCTGAAGTAAAGTTGCAGACAGAAAATTAAAACACATTAACATTAAATGTGACTTGAGAATCAACAAACACAATCAAATATCTCACAATGTTTGTAAACATTCAGAAACATATTTAAGTAAAGAACTGAAGTAAAGTTGTAGACAGAAACTGTAACAAATGAACATTAAATGTGACTTGGGAGCTCAATAAACACAAGACATTTTTTTATAAGAGCTTGTGGTTCCCCAAGGGCCAGAGCTGCCCCAAGGGGTTCCATGTCCTTGAGTGTCAATCAGATGACCATCTATGCCATTGGCCCTGGCAAGATCAAGTGCAGATACTACACTCTGATACAGAATTTGATGTTTTGACCCGTCTCTTTCAAGTAACATAAATATATGAAACAAACCAATGAGAACATGAAACACCTTTCTTAAATAACATAAATAAGGGAAACGAATCAGTGAGAACATGAAACACTTATCTAAAAATCAAACTGTTACATCTGAACCCAGCATAAAGAGTCAATGCAACATTTGGATTCACCATGTTGTGTTCAGATGCAACATTTTGTCTGTTGGACACTAACTGGTCAAAACATGAGATTATCACGGGTGTCTTTTTATTTGTGGAGACTCCTGGTTGGCATGAGAGCATTCTTTTTTCCTACCAGCATGGCTCTAAGGTCAAACCGAGCCTAACAAAATGAGTATCAGAAGGTTTTCACAACTTTCTGTTAACTGCACGAGAAGGAATAACTGTGAGGACGGGAAAAGGCCGACCTATCTCACTACCCCCAGGCCTAGAATATGTGAAGGCCTCTCATTTCACGCCTCAACAGGGTATATCTTTACCTTTACATTAGTCATATTTTACGTTAATTTGTTTCAGGTCTTAGAAGGACAGCCGGCATCTCCCAATATACCAGGTACAAAACATCACAAGTTTTACAGCTACACCAAGCACTTGACTACCTTAAACATATCATAAATATACACTGCTGACTCTCATCTCTTTCTGTCCTTATAGCGCATCAAATCTGAAAAAAAAGCATTTTTTAATAATCAACAATCACTATAAATGGCATATTCATATGTTTGATTTATGTCAGTCATTTGCAGAAAGTATGTGTATGAGTTATCATCGTCGTCATCAAGTGCCGTGCCAGCTGGCGTAGGAGTTCATGTCTCTCCACATATCATGGTTTTTGGTGTTCTGGATCAACTCTGCTGATATTCCTCCATGCCACCGTCTCAATACATCCAGCATCATTTCTCTTGGTCGGCCTCCGTCTCTCTTCGCCTTGATCTTTCCAGTCATCACAATACCTCTCTTCTCATCAAATAACCAAAGAAAACTGTTTGTCTCTTTCTATTCATGAAATTTTTGGAAATATAATATGGTGGTTCTATAACAGTGACAAAGGAAGTAACTAGTGTCGAGTTGGTACAAAGTTTTATATTTTATTCTCAAGACGACAGGCCGCGTCTTCTCAGCTGGGCTATCCGATGTTTACTCCTATAACAACATAATACGTCACGATTGAGCATCTCCCACGCCTTTCAGTCTCAATGCTCAATCGTGCTGTATCGGAGTTTTCCAATAGACCCCAATTATACCTACACTGTTACACCTCCCCATGTTATTAAAGAATTTTCCTTTTAAAGGAAAAATCTTTACTCCTAATCCCCATACTCTATTCCCTACTTGTCTTTTAACCTTCGCCAATACATCTTTTACTCTTCTCCCAGTGCTATGGTCTGTCTATAACCTCCCCATATACTTCTTCTTCGCTTTTTATTTATATAATACCACGGTTAATCCAACCAGTCCTTCTTTCCTTTCTATTTCCCCAACATTATATAATCAAGCCACTTCTTCTTCGTTCTTGGTCCTTCAACCAAACATAACATATTTACATATAACATTTCAAATTCAGTTTATAATACATCATAACACCATAACACGTTTCTTAAATACTCCTTCTCCACTTCAATAAGCAATCTGCTTTCCACTTCAAACGCTGACACCAACTCCTCCTTATTCTTATCACCAATACTACTAACTCCCCACTTTCAACTAACCTGAAATCACTTTCATACGATAGGAAGATAAAGAATCGGTGGCCACCGGAATTAAAAGAAGAAATAGACTCTTTCGAAACACAACATTCACCTAAACCACACACCCCTTTACACCCCTTTTTGAGAATTTATGCAATAAATTCTAAACCATTATATCTCCCCCAGTACCACTCATTATGGTAACAGTTACGCTGCTATCTACAGCATCAAATTACCAAACCATCATCCAAAAATAATCTTCACTTCTAAGTGTCTATATAACAGACACTACCTTACCTCACCCTCACATTGTAAACCACAAAACACATCCCAAAGACACAATTAAAAAGGTCTATTACCCCTTAAGACCTCCTCCAACACAACACCTCACATAACCTCATCACCTCGTATAACTAATTCTTCTCCAATACCTCAGGTTCTCACTTAATGTCCATTTTTTATGGGCATATCTACTAAAATGCTCCACTTATGCCGTTATCAACAGCAACCTAATAACCTTGAAATCTCCCCTTAAATATTAACCATCAAAAACAACATTGTAATCTGACCCACTTATAAACATTTGCATCCTGCCCAGGCCATGTAACCCCATGTCCTCTCTAAATCTCAATTCATAATTCATGCCGTAATCTACAGCCGCAAAAATGACCACTCATGTCTGTGACTGCTTGTAATCAACTTTATCTCAGTCCCTTTTATTACGGACCCACAAACACCCCATGTCCTTATGTCTCCCCTATGTTCATTCTCATTTACACCCTAACACCTCTTTACTTTTGTACTGTTATCTACAGTGTCTAGTCAAACATGGATCCAATTCATGTTTACTCTTTGTCTGGGGTAATTTTCTTATTCCCTCTATAACCCCGCAATCTCATGGTTCTTCTGAACCCCCGGAAACTATGTTCAAAACATTTCTCAGCTTTACCCACTGAATATATTCATTAATCTTTTCTTCTCCCATGTGGTTTCTAATCCCATATTTTTCTAATTAATGCTTACTTTAGTGTATCTCTAACCTTTCCATAACCATCCCCGGTATATGTTTCCACTTCCTCATAAGCCCATCAACCTCACTATGCATGATTATCCCAGTAATATACACCCATGAAGTTATTCTTCACAAAGAGAATGTGTCTCTCTATTAGCTCACAGTAGTTTACTTATAACTTCTGAACGAAGGGTCCTAATTACAGCCCCTGTATTGTCTTTATTCTCGATAAAATCCCTATATTTAAACATAACTTAATTAATTACTATTTAACACACAAAACAGTGAAATAAAATCACCAACAGGACATCAAATCCCCCCCAAATTTTTTTGTAACATCATTTATGTTTCCCCGCTATTCAACTAAAAGTATGATGATGATAGTGATGATGATGGTGACGATGATTAAAATAATACAACATACATCCTAATCTATTTTTTTCTACTACTACTGGTCTCTTTTACGGACCAGTAGTTTACACATGAAAGTCTAAGGACACAATATCCCTACTCTAAAATAATTACAATCAATTTTACAGGACAAATCAAGCAAAATTAACTTTATATATATGAGGCATTGTAAGCTCAATTACAATAAATACAAGTGTCTTCTCACTAAAGGGAAAGTTTTCAAAAAAAATATAATTCTCTTAGAATTAACCACGTAAAGTGACCCAGCAGCATTGGTCTCCTTTACTAACCAATGTAACACCTATCTATTTAGCCAAGTCATATATAACAACACAACTTCATACCAAACATTAATGCCAAAATACGTATACAAATATCCCTCTGTTATCTACAGATTATCTTAATGCATAACCATACTGTTCCCCTCCAAGCAAAATCACTACTCAACAACTGACATTCCTTTTTCTGGAAGTCAAACATTGATTATCTCCCCTCACAATTTTCTATCTTGTTTCAGCCTCACTCCTAATACATCATCACATCCAAAATATCCTCTTAATCCAGCACTGTAAACTACAGGTCGACACATTTATTCTATTATGTGGGGATTATTCCAATGTCATCTCAATGTACCAGCCGTCAATATAAACTGTACTTGTGGCTCGATACACTAATTGTTTCCCTTGGCTTTGTACCAAACTTCTTAATCACTACTGTTAACTACAGTATCTTCATCCTCTTACGTCCAACAAAACTTTGTCTATCTAATATAGACCCCTCATCAACACATCTACTTCCTGTCCTGACAACTAATTCAACCTTTAAGTTTCTCATCTATCCGACGCAATTAATATTTCATTCTTTTGCATCAGTACTTTCTGTATCTCAGCACCATTACCTCAATTCTCTCCTATCCTTTTCACATCTTGACGACAGTCAAACCAGTCGAAATACCCTTTCTAATTTTCATTTACCTCACCTTATTTACCTTCGTATCTTTCACTCCTATTTATCAGGATTCTTTCGGAACAGCAACTCATGTCCTGATAACTGACACGGACCCTCATTTTTCTCACCTCTCCGTATTAGTCACTCCTGTTTCGGCATGTTCCTGTCAAAAATACTAAAGATGTTTTGTGTATTGTCAGTCAGAATATTAACTCTCTGTCATACGACTTCTATAATTTCCTTCCAAGATCACACATTCCAAACAAAAGACATCACAGTTTAGCACAAACAAAACAGAGGCGAGGACTATAGCTAAAGAAGAACAAACAACAACAATTCCGCTAACGAAACGAAACAAATGATATTGACAACAGGTGTAACCAGGCTGTTCAATTCTCTGGACTTATCAATCACTCTTCTCATATTCACACAGACAATGATACACCACCTCGCTCTCATCTCACGACTACCCTCGCATCACGACAACCTAACGTGTCTACACTATTATTTCAAAACCGAACCATTTAGACGCCAATTCAACATCATTCACTAGAATCTACACGTATTTATCTCCTCAAAACACATTGACACAAGACATGTTAACGCCACTCTTATATTTTATCTATGTACTTTCACCTAGGGGACGTCATCACACCTTCCTTACGACGAACAACTGTTCGACTATAGTTATACTCCCGTATGAACACCACACAACTAGACGAATTATTCCAGAGGACTCTCTCAATTCACTGCTTTCTATACGAAGGTCAGACCCTATACATGACACTCTCGCAAGTTATATTGTTTTCACAGCACTATCTACTCTCTCTTCAAAACAAACCTCATTCTAACAGATCTCTAATCTCGTAACTATCCTTCTATACTTCTTCACACACAACTACTACAGTCTTAACTGTCACATTCAACTGTCTACTATACACACAGGATATTCAGTACTTTTTCAATCTATATCTCTTTACCAGTCAGTCTCGGTTCACCTATCAACAATACTATTCTTCTCAAACCAACAAACAAAACTATCTTGGACATCACGTCATAGCTCTGAGTCAAACTATTTCTAATACTTATTTTATCTCTCACCCTCTACTAATTCTATGCTGTATCTACTCTATTTTAGTCATATAGTGTGTCCAAGTTGAACACTTCACTGTCTCTCAATACATTAACCCGTCTTTCACTTATAATGTCATCTTCACTATCTATTGTCAAGTTACTAAAGTACTCAGGTCTTAAGGTCCTAAGATCTTCTATTTTACTTAAGTCACTTTCTGTCGTTGAATAAATTCCCACTAACTGTCTACCACTATACTTTTTCTTTCTATATCCTTTATTTGCGTCAGTCTGTTCACTGTTTTCTGTGTATCTTATGTAACGTTTATACCTTCCCATCTCGTCCTCAGATGACACACTAATAATAGTTCCCACATCAGAGTCACTATAGTTTACTGCAAACACGTCGGCTCTATTCCTATTGTCGTCCCTAAAACGTCCGACTTTCTTTCTCTTCCTCGGTCTTCGTCCCTTAGGCTTTCCTACTGTCTTGTCATACAAACCAGTATTTTGTTTCAAAGAGTCACTACCCAAAACTCTGTCCGTCTGTCTACCAGCAACTACTCCATATGATGGAAGATCACGCCTCGATTCAGGACCTACCCGTAGTGTAACACTCTCATTCTCCGAATCCTCTGTAATAATATCTGATTCGGCATCACTATAATATTCAGCTGTGGGAATATCTTCTCCGTAGCTTGAACTCTGACAGCTAATATTCCTACACCATCTGGGAACTAGTTTCTTGTCTATGGCTGAACAACTTGACATGGCACTACCTCTATTTACAACCATACTATTTCTTTCGTCAATACTTCTCCTCTTTATCTTTCTGTCGTTCTTGGTCCTCGTCTGTCCATCTTTCCTAACTTCAACCTTGTCTCTCTTAGTCAAACGAGTTGGTTTAGACTGATTCTCTATGAAGTCAGTTTGAGTTCCCTTTGTTAACTTGCTGACTGGTTGTACCTGAGTTTGTGTGCTACTTTCTACCGTATTACTTGTCTGCGTCTGTGTCTCTCGGTTTCTTTTCTTTACTAATATCGTCTTCTTCTTTTCCTGTCTACTAGTCACATTCGCAACCATTTTAGGACTAGTCTGTATTTTACTTACTGGTTCGACTCTGTCTCTTACACCTGAGTTTAAATATTGTCTTTGTCTTTGCTCCAACCAGTCGTCACGTCTTTTTCTAGCAGTTGCACTGTGAGAAGGCCAGTCCCATGATTTCTTTGAAATGTTTCTCTCACGCCCATTTTTGTATTTATACCAGTCCGAGCTTTCACTATTTCGTCTGTTTTCACTATCTTTTACTCTATATTGATCAGGCCTTGGTTCGTCATACCCATATTGTCTTCTGTCTTTATGAAGCAATGTCTGTCTCCTGTTATTCTTTCCTACTCTATTACTGTCTACCATAATTCTATAAGGGTCCTGTCTACTTGTTTTGTTCTTCAACGTTTTCAGAAAACTCTCTACCTCCGTAATTGACATCTTTAATTCTCCTAACCATGTGCTAACCCGTTGTAACTCCCCGCACAAGAAATTCATATTCAGTTCCTTTGAAATATCTATCCAGCTGAAACAATATTGTTCTGTATACTTCTTTAGTACCTGAGAAAAAAACTTATCCTGAGTTCAGCTGAAATATTTATACAAGTAACCAATTTCATTTTTGTAATTTCTTAATTTAACATCAAAACTTTGCCCAGGTGCTCAGGTGTTCTGTTCCGCCATGCTGAAAATACTGCAAGAAAGCAAGCAAAGAACAAACAAAACACACAATTTCAAATTATTTGCTTCTAAAATCTGGTTAATTAATTACCTTATTTATGAATCACCTAAATTTACTAATTTACAACACATAATTCCCCCAGTTCATAAACTGTTCTATTAGTTATTTAGTTCCAGAATCGCACAAATTTCCCTTGGTTAATCCCTAAAGAGCACAAGTTGTAATCAGCATCAATATTCTGTCAGCGTAGAGGGAGGAAAAACCTTGTCTTCAATAAGTCCTGTTTGAAACCAAAAAGTTCGCTATAAATCCTCATACCTGTTTCTAATAATATAATAATGTTTTAGACTCTGCTCTAACCAAGAATTTATGGCACATCACCGGAGTTACACAGTTACCTTCTTTATTAGCTGACGGATCTAGTTCCACTAACCAGAGTTCGCATCAAGTGAAACCTAGTCTCGAGTTTAAGTGGCGGAGTCCAGAAGCTCAGGTGGCGGAGTTCTCTTCCCTCAGGTAAATTTTGTAGCTGCCAGACACTCTTCCTGGTTGGGGTCACGTCTCATGGGATGCCTGGATAGATTTCAACCCCTGGTTGGGTCCCTTCCTTGATTCTGAGTGAAGTACATCATCGGCGTCTTGATAGGGGTCGTAGTAATGACGTGGCCCCAAAAATTTATCACAGTTAACCGAAGCCCAGTGATATTTATGTGTTCAAAAAAACCCAATCACGAAATTACAAGGCTTTGTCCATTATTACTTGAGCCTAGAAGAGTTCTTGACTTATTTTTCTTCTTTTGTCTGACAGGTTCAGCTTGAAATTCTGGGTTTCTCAAAGTTTTAGGACAGGATGGCTCTTCTCAAAAAAAACGATAAGTTTCATGCAACGGTCCTGAGAAGCCCCTTGTTATTGATAAGTTTCAGTGGCTGGCGCTTTAAAATAGAAGGCCCTTTCTTTTGAAACTCCAGAGTTCAGATCTCGGCTCCGGAAAACCTTGAAAGCTGAAGTTCAGTTAACGGCCATTATCAATTCGGCCACGGCTCCAGAAAAGTCTCTTGATAAAATTATCTTCTGAGTTCATCGTACTTCGCGTAGTTAGCGGACGACTTGACCTTGAACGAGCTCTGACTTCTGATTAAATCTTGAAAGTGGCAAGGTTCAGGCAACGGCCAGGTTAGGCCCCTTGTAAATGATTCAGTTCAGCCACGGCTCCTGATTCTTGAGTACTTCGCGTGATAGGCCATGATTTATTATCTTCATAATATTTCTTACAGCATGCCGTCAGTGGATAGTTTTTTGTTGTTTGTTGTTGGCCGGCCTAGATCAACCTCAGATCCTCGGTCGAGGGCACCATTAATTACTCCCTATAACAGTGACAAAGGAAGTAACTAGTGTCGAGTTGGTACAAAGTTTTATATTTTATTCTCAAGACGACAGGCCGCGTCTTCTCAGCTGGGCTATCCGATGTTTACTCCTATAACAACATAATACGTCACGATTGAGCATCTCCCACGCCTTTCAGTCTCAATGCTCAATCGTGCTGTATCGGAGTTTTCCAATAGACCCCAATTATACCTACACTGTTACAGTTCCCCTTGTGTGCCATATCCATATTGGGGGTCTTTTACCTCTGCCTTTGACAGCCATGTGCGGCTGTCAAGACAAGTGAGTGCCCTGCTCTGCTCAGCTGCTGAGATGTCCACTTATCCTGGTGGATACTTGGTTCCCAGGGCTGCGTTTGCCACACCGAGGTGTGTTTCCCATCCTCTATCACTGGAAGATGTAGTTGGGATTTTTCCTTCCTAAAGTTATAGTCCATATGGTCAAAACTCTCCAGTACTTTTAGTTTATTTAGCCACCAGAGTTCTGGTTGTATAGATCTGTTTGTTCTCTTTTCTCCTTCATTATTGTGACTGCTATAGTTTCCTAGACATCTGTAAAGGAGGCAGTCTGCCGTTGCTTTCTTTCTCAGCAATGATCACACCGGTCAGTGACAACAGGCAGTATCTCTAAACAGAGATCCTCTGCTTATTGTCGTGGATTTTAGACCATACCCAACAACTACTTGTCACCTGCTCTCAAGCTGAAACACCACCTGCTCCCATGGTTTCAAGTTATCCTATCTGCAAGGGCCAGACAGGTACTCCACCTTGCCCAAAAGTGTCTCATAGACCAGGTGGGAGACAAGCCTACTTTTCTTTTGACAGGGGATTCCCCCTTCCTCACCACAACACAGTAATAATACCGCTACCTAAAACAGGGAACTTGTGTCATAATTACATAATCTTATTGGTTTTACTGGTTGCTGGGTGCTTGGTGTTACCATCTGGTCACTAGTAGTTAATCATGTTAAGACAGTACAACTGTATGGATCAGACAGATGAAGAATGACAAAATCTATTACTAATAAGCCGGCTTCCTGGCCTAGAGGTTAGCGACTTTTCTCTGTAATCTCGTATACTCTCGTAAGTAACGTGACAACGGTGAGAATCAGCAGTGGTTTTAATCGCATCAGTAACTTATGGGGTATGTGAGCCAGCCGCTCAGAAAGCAATGGCAAACTACTGAGCATAATCTTGCCAAGAAATCAACAATCAGATGAAAGATGCTGATGTTGACAGCAATGTCCTGAAAAGGATATGCAAAAGAATATCAAAAAATATTACTAATAAACTACAAACATTCACTGACTAGGTACTGCACAGAATAGAAGAAATAAAATGGTATGACAGAATCACCAATATAGAGTTCATGAAGAGAACAAAACAAATACCAGTGAACCAAGAGGTGAGAGAAAGGACGCTGGCGCTGGCTAGGCCATACACTGAGATCACCTGAGAACAGTATAATTAGAAAGTCATGTGTCTGGAACCCATAAAATAAATGAACTAAAGAAAACATAAAAACACATCAAGAAGAGAATTACAGACAGAAATTAATCATATGGGGAGGATATGGACCCAGCTGCAGGAAAATGCAACAGATATGAAGGCTTGGAGTAATTTGTTTGAGGACCTATCTCTCAATGGAGGATAAAGGGCTCAAGAACATGAACCTGCAAAAGTAATTTGCTTAGTCCAACATCAATCCAATCACTACTAAAGGTTGATGTTTCTGTGACAGTCACTATTGACAACCAACTTGACATCTTCCTCTCTTTTATACTTTATACCTTACCAGAGATCCTAAAATTCAAAGCTCTCTCCATGCCTGGAATAATCTGGGTAAGGCCCAAAGACCTAGCTGCAGTGAGCACACTACTGTTCAACATCACACCAAGTGTTAGAGTTTGTCCAACTCTTGAGAATGGCATCCTTTATTGGGCAGTCTGGCTTTTTAAATATTGCATCTAAATTTAGTTGCATATCCTTTACAGGACGTCTGCAGTTAACAGCAGCATGTTTTGCTGTTGTTGATATCTTGGCACGTTTATGTTCAGTAGTTTGCCACTGCCTTCTGAACAACTGGCAACCATACCATTTCATAAAAAACCAACGCAACGCGGTCTGCTGCCAAATTGCGCACAGCTGTGTTTCGAGTGAGGGTATGCGGTATCACGAACCACATCTGTAACCCCTTTGCCACGGAGACCGGCTTGCATCTAAGAAATGCCGTTATTCCTGGAATACTGTCCACTAGTCTTCATATGTAACCAAAGTTGAGTCCAGAACCAACATGACAGAACCCAGGACATTCCCACAGGCCCTCTGTAATCAACTTCAATAACCAGCAAGGATTCACAATACTATTGGTACTAGCTGCAACTAAACCATCTGACTTGCTATCTTCTGATAAAGTCTAACACAGCTTGACTCTTTCCTGTTGTATACAAAGCTCTTAATAAATTACCTTTTCTCTTCTGCCTTGGCAAAAGACCGTAGTTCCTCCATTGAAGGGGCCCTGCCCACCATTTGAAGTAGCTGAAGGTAAGTGACAGCAACAAACATGAATAGTTTCTGTGTCAAGTTGTCTTTCCATATACGATAGTCATAGGCACATCGAGACCACCACGACTGAAGTACACTTAACACACTATTGCTGGCCTGGTCATCCTGATGGCAACCTTTGACCGCACTGGGCAATCATAAGAAAACGGGCAACAATAAGCTATGGGCAAGAATAATATGTGGGAACTTCAAATGAAAACCTTAATTGTTCAAGTGCTTTTTGTGTGTGTGTGTGAATATATTCTGAAAAATTAAAGAACAAATGTATCATTCTTAATGTAGTCACCACTGTGTTCAATGCAAGTCCTCCAGCACCAATAAAGTTCTTAGATTTCTGTAGAAAAATCGACACTGGGGTCACTACTGTGTGCCTGACCTGGCAGTGAACAGTCTGTCACAAAAGTCATGCTGTTTTGAAACTTCCGATTCCACTCATATACTTGCTGGACTGACAGGCATGTCTGACCATCCTGGACCTTCATTTGCTGATGAATTTCTATAGGCTTAATTGATCAAAAGATGGATAACAGCTGCTCACCTTTAGTGCATGTCAAGTGGATCAGCCATCTTTAAACTGCGCTTATGACTTCACTGTTTTCATCTGTGTCATGATGTCACGTGCTTAACACCCTTGACATCCTCAACATCAATATTCACAGGTTACAAGACATGGTTATTGTAATTTCTATCACACTTTTAAGGTTTTCATGTGAAGCGTTCTCATACTTATGCATAACAAATCAAGCAAGAAATTGTAAACATTATAAGATGAACATTCATCCTGATAAATTCAGCACACAATGTGTGTGACAATAAGTAAAGGTAGTAGAGGACACTTGAACACACCTTGAGGTGTACTGTGTGTATGGTGCTAGCCATATTTTTATATAGACCAACTGCCACTTAACGGGTGAGCGGTCAATATCACACTAGCCACCTTCTCTTCCTAAACATTTCCTGGTAATCATTTCAGGCTGGGTCACCCTGGAAGGCTGGGTGGCCCTGGGAGACTGCGTGGCCCTGGGAGGCTGGGTGGCCCTGGGAGACTGGGTGGCCCTGGGAGGCTGGGTGGCCCTGGGAGGCTGGGTGGCCCTGGGAGGCTGGGTGGCCCTGGGAGGCTGGGTGGCCCTGGGAGGCTGGGTGGCCGTGGGAGGCTGGGTGGCCCTGGGAGGCTGGGTGGCCCTGGGAGGCCGGGTGGCCCTGGGAGGCTGGGTGGCCCTGGGAGGCTGGGTTGTCCTGGGAGGCTGGGTCAGCCTGGGTTGCCCTGGGAGGCTGGGTCACCCTGGGAGGCTGGGTCACCCTGGGAGGCTGGGTCACCCTGGGAGCCTGGGTTGTCCTGGGAGGCTGGGTGGCCCTGGGAGGCTGGGTGGCCCTGGGAGGCTGGGTGGTCCTGGGAGGCTGGGTGGTCCTGGGAAGCTGGGTGGTCCTGGGAGGCTGGGTTGCCCTGGGAGGCTGGGTGGCCCTGGGAGGCCGGGTGGCCCTGGGAGGCTGGGTGGCCCTGGGAGGCTGGGTTGTCCTGGGAGGCTGGGTCAGCCTGGGTTGCCCTGGGAGGCTGGGTCACCCTGGGAGGCTGGGTCACCCTGGGAGGCTGGGTCACCCTGGGAGCCTGGGTTGTCCTGGGAGGCTGGGTGGCCCTGGGAGGCTGGGTGGCCCTGGGAGGCTGGGTGGTCCTGGGAGGCTGGGTTGCCCTGGGAGGCTGGGTTGTCCTGGGAGCATGGGTTGCCCTGGGAGGCTGGGTTGTCCTGGGAGGCTGGGTCACCCTGGGAGGCTGGGTCACCCTGGGAGGCTGGGTCACCCTGGGAGCCTGGGTCGTCCTGGGAGGCTGGGTCGCCCTGGGAGGCTGGGTTGCCCTGGGAGGCTGGGTGGCCCTGGGAGGCTGGGTGGTCCTGGGAGGCTGGGTGGTCCTGGGAGGCTGGGTGGTCCTGGGAGGCTGGGTGGCCCTGGGAGGCTGGGTGGCCCTGGGAGGCTGGGTGGTCCTGGGAGGCTGGGTGGTCCTGGGAGGCTGGGTTGCCCTGGGAGGCTGGGTGGCCCTGGGAGGCCGGGTGGCCCTGGGAGGCTGGGTGGCCCTGGGAGGCTGGGTTGTCCTGGGAGGCTGGGTCAGCCTGGGTTGCCCTGGGAGGCTGGGTCACCCTGGGAGGCTGGGTCACCCTGGGAGGCTGGGTCACCCTGGGAGCCTGGGTCGTCCTGGGAGGATGGGTCGCCCTGGGAGGCTGGGTTGCCCTGGGAGGCTGGGTGGCCCTGGGAGGCTGGGTGGTCCTGGGAGGCTGGGTGGTCCTGGGAGGCTGGGTGGTCCTGGGAGGCTGGGTTGCCCTGGGAGGCTGGGTGGCCCTGGGAGGCTGGGTGGCCCTGGGAGGCCGGGTGGCCCTGGGAGGCTGGGTGGCCCTGGGAGGCTGGGTTGTCCTGGGAGGCTGGGTTGTCCTGGGAGGCTGGGTTGCCCTGGGAGGCTGGGTCACCCTGGGAGGCTGGGTCACCCTGGGAGGCTGGGTCACCCTGGGAGGCTGGGTCACCCTGGGAGCCTGGGTTGTCCTGGGAGCCTGGGTTGTCCTGGGAGGCTGGGTGGCCCTGGGAGGCTGGGTGGTCCTGGGAGGCTGGGTGGTCCTGGGAGGCTGGGTGGTCCTGGGAGGCTGGGTTGCCCTGGGAGGCTGGGTGGCCCTGGGAGGCCGGGTGGCCCTGGGAGGCTGGGTGGCCCTGGGAGGCTGGGTTGTCCTGGGAGGCTGGGTCAGCCTGGGTTGCCCTGGGAGGCTGGGTCGCCCTGGGAGGCTGGGTCACCCTGGGAGGCTGGGTCACCCTGGGAGCCTGGGTTGTCCTGGGAGGCTGGGTGGCCCTGGGAGGCTGGGTGGTCCTGGGAGGCTGGGTGGTCCTGGGAGGCTGGGTTGCCCTGGGAGGCTGGGTTGTCCTGGGAGCATGGGTTGCCCTGGGAGGCTGGGTTGTCCTGGGAGGCTGGGTCACCCTGGGAGGCTGGGTCACCCTGGGAGGCTGGGTCACCCTGGGAGCCTGGGTCGTCCTGGGAGGCTGGGTCGCCCTGGGAGGCTGGGTTGCCCTGGGAGGCTGGGTGGCCCTGGGAGGCTGGGTGGTCCTGGGAGGCTGGGTGGTCCTGGGAGGCTGGGTGGTCCTGGGAGGCTGGGTGGCCCTGGGAGGCTGGGTGGCCCTGGGAGGCTGGGTGGTCCTGGGAGGCTGGGTGGTCCTGGGAAGCTGGGTGGTCCTGGGAGGCTGGGTTGCCCTGGGAGGCTGGGTGGCCCTGGGAGGCCGGGTGGCCCTGGGAGGCTGGGTGGCCCTGGGAGGCTGGGTTGTCCTGGGAGGCTGGGTCAGCCTGGGTTGCCCTGGGAGGCTGGGTCACCCTGGGAGGCTGGGTCACCCTGGGAGGCTGGGTCACCCTGGGAGCCTGGGTCGTCCTGGGAGGCTGGGTCGTCCTGGGAGGCTGGGTTGCCCTGGGAGGCTGGGTGGCCCTGAGAGGCTGGGTGGTCCTGGGAGGCTGGGTGGTCCTGGGAGGCTGGGTGGTCCTGGGAGGCTGGGTGGCCCTGGGAGGCTGGGTGGCCCTGGGAGGCTGGGTGGTCCTGGGAGGCTGGGTGGTCCTGGGAAGCTGGGTGGTCCTGGGAGGCTGGGTTGCCCTGGGAGGCTGGGTGGCCCTGGGAGGCCGGGTGGCCCTGGGAGGCTGGGTGGCCCTGGGAGGCTGGGTTGTCCTGGGAGGCTGGGTCAGCCTGGGTTGCCCTGGGAGGCTGGGTCACCCTGGGAGGCTGGGTCACCCTGGGAGGCTGGGTCACCCTGGGAGCCTGGGTTGTCCTGGGAGGCTGGGTGGCCCTGGGAGGCTGGGTGGCCCTGGGAGGCTGGGTGGTCCTGGGAGGCTGGGTGGTCCTGGGAGGCTGGGTTGCCCTGGGAGGCTGGGTTGTCCTGGGAGCATGGGTTGCCCTGGGAGGCTGGGTGGCCCTGGGAGGCTGGGTTGCCCTGGGAGGCTGGGTCGTCCTGGGAGCATGGGTTGCCCTGGAGGCTGGGTTGTCCTGGGAGGCTGGGTCACCCTGGGAGGCTGGGTCACCCTGGGAGGCTGGGTCACCCTGGGAGCCTGGGTCGTCCTGGGAGGCTGGGTCGCCCTGGGAGGCTGGGTTGCCCTGGGAGGCTGGGTGGCCCTGGGAGGCTGGGTGGTCCTGGGAGGCTGGGTGGTCCTGGGAGGCTGGGTGGTCCTGGGAGGCTGGGTGGTCCTGGGAGGCTGGGTGGCCCTGGGAGGCTGGGTGGCCCTGGGAGGCTGGGTGGTCCTGGGAGGCTGGGTGGTCCTGGGAAGCTGGGTGGTCCTGGGAGGCTGGGTTGCCCAGGGAGGCTGGGTGGCCCTGGGAGGCCGGGTGGCCCTGGGAGGCTGGGTGGCCCTGGGAGGCTGGGTTGTCCTGGGAGGCTGGGTCAGCCTGGGTTGCCCTGGGAGGCTGGGTCACCCTGGGAGGCTGGGTCACCCTGGGAGGCTGGGTCACCCTGGGAGCCTGGGTTGTCCTGGGAGGCTGGGTGGCCCTGGGAGGCTGGGTGGCCCTGGGAGGCTGGGTGGTCCTGGGAGGCTGGGTGGTCCTGGGAGGCTGGGATGCCCTGGGAGGCTGGGTTGTCCTGGGAGCATGGGTTGCCCTGGGAGGCTGGGTTGTCCTGGGAGGCTGGGTCACCCTGGGAGGCTGGGTCACCCTGGGAGCCTGGGTCGTCCTGGGAGCCTGGGTCGTCCTGGGAGGCTGGGTTGCCCTGGGAGGCTGGGTGGCCCTGGGAGGCTGGGTGGTCCTGGGAGGCTGGGTGGTCCTGGGAGGCTGGGTGGTCCTGGGAGGCTGGGTCGCCCTGGGAGCCTGGGTGGCCCTGGGAGGCTGGGTGGTCCTGGGAGGCTGGGTGGCCCTGGGAGGCTGGGTGGCCCTGGGAGGTTGGGTGGCCCTGGGAGGCTGGGTAGTCCTGGGAGGCTGGGTGGCCCTGGGAGGCTGGGTGGTCCTGGGAGGCTGGGTGGCCCTGGGAGGCTGGGTGGTCCTGGGAGTCTGGGTTGTCCTGGGAGGCTGGGTCACCCTGGGAGGCTGGGTGGTCCTGGGAGGCTCGGTGGCCCTGGGAGGCTGGGAGGCTGGATGGCCCTGGACGGCTGGGTGGCCCTGGGAGGCTGGATGGCCCTGGAAGGCTGGGTGGCCCTGGGAGGCTGGGTGGCCCTGAGAGGCTGGGTGGCCCTGGGAGGCTGGGTGGCCCTGGGAGGCTGGGTTGCCCTGGGAGGCTGGGTCACTCTGGGAAGCTGCCCTGGGAGCCTTGATCACCATGGGTGTTTGGATCATTTTTGTAAAAATCCCGGTCTGTAGGGGCATTCAAATACATGATCACAGAGCATCAGGCAAGCCTGCTAGCCACTAATGCGACTCCCCAAATCTCATATATTCCACTCTTACTATGAATATCAGATTTTACTACAAAAATATATCAGCCGGGATGTAGTAATTAGATTACAGCTCAGCTCAACTGCAAATTAAATATAAAATCCAACCACTGCCAGAAATCTTACATCTGCGACATACATGATTATGAAATTACATGTATCACATGACTCTTGACATGCATAATTTAAGTAATTTCATGTGATCAGAAATGAAGTTCTGGCTTCTTGTATGCCTTATACCAAACATCTGTGAGCGTCAATCAAAGGCTTCTTCAAGGGAACTTGTCTAACAATAACACAGACATTTTACAAATTAGAGATTACATTTTCAAGTATGGGATGGCAGTAGTAGTGGCTGATAATTTTTATCAAAATGTTTGCATCATGTTCTCTAGGTATAATTTGTAAATAAGTATAAAAGTATAGTTTAACAAGCTCTTGCAAACAGTTAACTTTGTCTTGAAATATGTTGTATGTAATACAACAACATTTATACATACCTCCTTGCCATAATACCATATCTATCCACAGTGTTACCATGATCACGAATGATGGCCCTAATAATATTCAGATTTCTGAAAAAAACAGACACAACACGTCAAAGCTGAAACAGCAGTGATGAACATTCAGTTTACAAGTTGTTAGCACTAATTCAATGTTTACTTTACTGTGGCAACTAAACCAAAGAGATGTGCAAGAATAAGACTAAAATATAAGAACAAAATAAAAAAAAGTCCTGAAGGAGAAACCTATTAAGGCACTCTGATGCTATGAAGTATTAGGAACAACACATTTGGTAGGTCTGAATGCCCAAAGGAATCCTCTCTTAGTGGACAGTGAGAGCAGGTGTTGAATCCTTGTCCGACAGTCCTCATGACATTATTAGCGTAGCGTCCTAGAGATTACGTCAACACGCCCACTGAGGACTAAAATGGTAAAACAAAATCACTCATGTGGAGCTTATGGAAATAATCAGATAGCAGCAAATGAAGAGATAGGGCAAAGGCACTGGCGTTTGTTAGGATACATTGAGAAAACCTGAGAATGGTATAAATAGGAGTCCTTTAACAGGAACCCACGGGGCAAACAAAATAACAGAAGACCTAGCAAAAAATGGAGAAGAGACAAAGGTCAATAATAAGGGGAGAACATAGAGTGAGCTGCAGGAGATAGCAAGACTTGGCATTGGCTGGTTGAGGACCTATGCCCCAACAAGGGATGGCTGACTGGCACCTGGCCATCTTGACAGACGATAGTTTGTAAAATGGAGTTATACCTCTCCATAACACAAAGCCTGGGCTGAGTGTAGAGACCATGTGTTGCCCATGCAGCATGATCTTTCTCTCGGCCTACCTAGTTTACTCAAGAGGAAAGGTAACACCAATATGTCTGGAACAAGACCAGCTGCAGAAGCTGCCAAATCAGCAAAGCAATGCTCTAACTATCCGCCTGTTGGAGCTTCCATCCTAGACCAGTCACTGACCAAGGCTTAGGGCCTGGTCTGCCCTGCCATGACATTTAGTCTTTAGGTTGCATTTCCCCGCACTAGGGTAAGGCTTGTACCCTCCCAATTTGGCCCGTTGGCACAATGTGAGGTCTCAAGTTTGGTAAGTGCTGCCTAACATTCTGTGCTAACAGAAAGCTGGTTGTACCGTCTACTGTCATACGGTAGCTCAGTCATACCTGCATTTTATGCCCCAACAAGTGATAATGGGCAGAATAAAAATAACAAAACTAAGAGAAAACAGATATCCAGATGTGCTACTTTCTAAAGTTTATATTATGGTCTTCTCTCTGAAAAGCCCACTATCTAAGACTGGATCAAGTTCATCTCTTCTCTGTTCATGTAGTCAGGGATGTTTTCATGTGAACAGCTGCAGAAGATGTAGTAACAACAGTTGTCTAAATCTGTATCGCATACTATCCACCAGAGTAAACACAAGATGGATTTTTATTAAAATGGCCTGTGTCAAAATGAAAAAGCTGATAAATTGTTAAAGCTACAGCCACAAAAGATGAAAAGCATGAGAGCTGACAGATTTTCAGCAATAACACTATTTTTTAAAAATGTTAATGACAGTCAAAACAATCTATTTTTATCTAAATTCCCCAAGAAAAAGTCAATTACAACATCAAAAGACTGATTAGAAGGAATACCAATCTTATTTTCCAGTTCTGAGCAGGACATGGAAATATCAATATCTAAACTCCATTAACCTCAAAGATGGGCTCCTGTGTAGACATTGGTCTCAGTATTATGAACCAACTTACCACTCGTCAGCAAACCAGGACATAGATTTCCAAACTGTTGTCCTAGTTATGTTTAAAAGTCTGCTTCAAGAAAGTCCCTGAAGCCACAGAAATGTCTTTTACAGATGAATGTTACATATACCATGGACTGGCACAATCTAAATATTTCACAATGGCTAAGGAGTGGTCAAAGCAACATTTAACAATATCAGATAGTTTCTGACATACAAACAGCTAAGTCATAAATTAAAATCAAGTGTTCAAGTGTTGCATTTACTCATCACTGAATGCTGTAGAAACATGAATAAACAATGTGAGGGTAAAACTGAATGACTTTAAAATGTGGTTACTCAGATGAATAGGTGGAAGCTCATGGCAGGAGAAATACACCAATAAAGAGGTAATGACAAAAACTGGGATTGCAGAAAACCTGACTGAATGAGATCAGTGTCAGACAATGAACAAACTCCAGCCATATAAAACAGCTCCTTGTTAAAGGATGTGCTGGAAGAAAAAGGAGAGGGTCATGTATAAGAGGAAGATAATGTTACATGTGGCTGGAAGACATCAAGAGATTGACTGAAAGAGGTCAATATTAGTGCAACTTGAAGATGCAGGTCAGCAGGTGTTGGGTACTCACTACAGCTAACTTTCCATGCAGAGATGGCATTTGATGATGATATATTTGTATACGCCATAAGGGAAGCTGAACAGATGAAGGACACTTGAGAATCTGCTTCCTTGTTCACGGTAAGAGAGACACGAGTGAAGCTACCAGCCACCAAACATGAATATTTTGTCAAGAACACAAGACATTTGATTAACCAACACAGAATGAGTGCGATCAGTCAATATATGCTGCCACAGAGGTTAAGGAGGAGATCGGAGCAACTATGGACCTGTCCATAGTGTGATGGTGATGATCCTCACATATGACTAATGTCTTTATAACATACAGAATGTTACCTGCACTCATGCTGAAGGTTGTATAGCAGAGTATAAAATGTTAAACACGTGTAAAAGTAGCAATCACCTATACTACTAACATGGAACTCATATTAATTATGAGATTAATGGAGAGGAAAACATAAGGTACTGTGGCAGAAAATGTATAGAGAACATCAAGACATGGATAGAAAGAAGCCTGTGTAAGTCCTGTTAAGACTCAGGACAGAAAGTGTTGAATTCACAATACTGCCAATCTTAAATGTGGAGATGGCACTAGATAATGACATTAAATTATCTTCAAGTGATCTCCACGTCATAAAATCAATCTCTATTATAACTAGCCCAGCAGATACTGATGCGGGTAAACAAAAATGGAGATTATTGCCAAGAAAAGTCTTTCAATCAACTGCTATTATTTTAAGGCAGCATCTTTCATTTCCTGGTCATGTGCAAAAATGTGTGTATATTTTCTTACCACTCCATTGTCAGTTATGATCAGCCTCATTAACAATTTTATTACATCAAGCTTGGGTAAACATAAAAGCAAAAGATTTGAAGGTAGAATCATGGACAACTTATATGAATTCATAAACCTAAAATTAATTGATCGAGTGATTGGTTAAGAATTTATTTAAAATCACTTTGGAGACACAATAAGTAACATCAGAAATAGAAGTAGTTTCTATCATTCTAAAATCCACATGAAACAGAAATGATCATTAAATATTTAACACAGAGTAGGGTGAACATTACAATTTCAGAAAAGAAAACTATCAGTAACAAAACTGGTTATTAAAATAGGGAATTTGATATTGCATCACACGCTTATCTACCAGATATTTAGTAGCCATTTCCTAAACAGCAACAAATATTATTAGTTATCATTGGCAATTCTGCTCTTCAATCAACTGTGAACATAAAATATCTTTTGCAAGAATCCATACATTCATAGAAATTAAAGTGTGCCTATGTTAGAAAATAACAAAAACATAAAACTTGCTGACACAATAAATTTTCAGCAAAATGTGTAACAGACTACACAAGTTATCCGAAGGTAAGAAATTACCTCTTTGTTTCACTAGTGGTCATTTCAATCTCATGCGATCATTCTAGACACAGCTCTTGATTATAATGGAAAAATGTCAGTTTCAATATTATATAAGTCTTGAAACTATAAAAACAAATACCAACTTTGACATTCGATCAAAAACATTGATAACTTTCACTGTGAAAAGATCAGATATAAATACAGAAACCATTTTGTTGCCACTTATCATCCAAAATCCACGATGATTAAGAGTTAAATGTTGGAATAACCATAAGCATGCACAGAAAATGAAACCGATCAAACAGACCTGATAACAAGCAAAAATGGGCGAGGCATTTCTTGAAGGATGACCATGATTTTATCAAAATGTTTCTGCGCCATTCGCTTCATATACTCAAGCTCAGCATGGCTCATTCTTGTTGGAAGATACATGGACTGACGTTTGATAGGGCGCTGAACCAGAATTTCAGAGAAAAGCTCATAGTCTGCAGAGATATCAAAGGCAAGAAGTTTTTAAGCATCTGATAGATGGAAATTGTTAAACGAGTATTATCTGTGTAACCTGAGCATTACAAATGATTGAAATCACGAATTAATATTAATGGTGCACATACTAAATGTCCGCTGTCCATGATTCTACTTTCACTACAGATTAAATCTGAAAGGATGGGAGGGCAGTATATAGGGTCAATATTTTCATTAGTCCGGTCTTGATGACCAGGATATGTAAGGAAACATGTTTTCCTAGTTATAATTTTGAAATGTTTCCTTTACACTGACTTATAAAATTAATATAATATAGTTTCAAACATGGAAACTCAGAGAAATAAAACTTCTGCACTAATGATGGACCAATCCTCTCATCCTTTCAGATAAACATTTCATAAGCATGATGTACTACCGGAATATCCAAAACAGAGGTGATGGCATATCTCTCATGACAGAAAGTACTCTGTTGTGAATTTCCTGAAACTTTTCTCTCCAAACCGCCTTTTCTTCTTTGGTCATCACTATCCATTCCTCGCGAGAGGGTGGTTTAATGTCAAACAACTGCTTGGTCTTCATTCTGACTGGTCTCTGCATGATCATGATGGCCAGTATAAGAGAATCTGTACCACAGAAGGGTGGAGAATGGAAACAAGATGAGATCAGGATGACATGATGAACAACATCAGTTCTAGCAATAATGCCAAGCCATGTGTTAAGTAAAACATCCAGGACTACACTTCCTTGACACTGGGGATCACTGGGTTCATGGTGAAGTGAATTGAACAACCCTTTTACATGCCTTGGCACAGGGGATCAATGGTTCATGGTTTCGTGAAGTGAACAACCCTTTTACATGCCTTGACACAGGGGATCAATGGGTTCATGGTTTTGTGAAGTGAACAACCCTTTTACATGCCTTGACACAGGGGATCACTGGGTTCTTGGTGAAGTGAAGTGAAGAACCCTTTTACATGCCTTGACACTGGGGATCACTAGGATCTTGGTGAAGTGAAGTGAAGAACCCTTTTATATGCCTTGACACTGGGGATCACTGGGATCTTGATGAAGTGAAGTGAAGAACCCTTTTACATGCCTTGACATTGGGGATCACTGGGATCTTGGTGAAGTGAAGTGAAGAACCCTTTTACATGCCTTGACACGGGGGATCACTGGGTTCATGGTTTCGTGAAGTGAACAACCCTTTTACATGCCTTGACACTGGGGATCAATGGTTCATGGTTTTGTGAAGTGAACAACCCTTTTACATGCCTTGACACAGGGGATCACTGGGTTCTTGGTGAAGTGAAGTGAAGAACCCTTTTACATGCCTTGACACGGGGGTTCACTGGGTTCATGGTTTTGTGAAGTGAACAACCCTTTTACATGCCTTGACATGAGGGTTCACGGTGACGTGAAGTGAAGAACCCTTTTACATGCCTTGACACGGGGGTTCACTGGGTTCATGGTGAAGTGAAGTGAAGAACCCTTTTACATGCCTTGACATGAGGGTTCACTGGGTTCATGGTGATGTGAAGTGAACAACCCTTTTACATGCCTTGACAAGAGGGTTCACTGGGTTCATGGTGATGTGAAGTGAACAACCCTTTTACATGCCTTGACATGAGGGTTCACTGGGTTCATGGTAAAGTGAAGTGAACAACCCTTTTACATGCCTTGACATGAGGGTTCACTGGGTTCATGGTGACATGAAGTGAACAACCCTTTTACATGCTTTGACACAGGGAATCACTAGGATCTTGGTGAAGTGAAGTGAAGAACTCTTTTACATGCCTTGACACAGGGGATAACTGGGTTCATGGTTTTGTGAAGTGAACAACCCTTTTACATGCCTTGACACTGGGGTTCACTGGGTTCATGGTGATGTGAAGTGAACAACCCTTTTACATGCCTTGACACTGGGGTTCACTGGGTTCATGCTTTTGTGAAGTGAACAACCCTTTTACATGCCTTGACATGGGGGTTCACTGGGTTCATGGTGATGTGAACAACCCTTTTACATGCCTTGACATGAGGGTTCACTGGGTTCATGGTAAAGTGAAGAACCCTTTTACATGCCTTGACATCACTGGGTTCATGGTAACGTGAACAACCCTTTTACATGCAATGACAAGGGGGTTCACTGGGTTCATGGTGAGTTCCCCAGGCCTACACAAATGTGATGGTCCTAACTTCCCCCCCCCCCAGCAGGTTCCCCAGGCCTACACACATGTGATGGCCCTAACTCCCCCCCCCCAGAAGGTTCCTCAGGCCTACACAAATGTGATGGTCCTAACGCCCACCCCCACCCCAGCAGGTTCCCCAGGCCTACATACATGTGATGGTCCTAACTTCCACCCCCCCCCTCCACCAGCAGGTTCCTCAGGCCTACACAAATGTGATGGTCCTAACTCCCCCCCCCCCCCCCAGCAGGTTCCTCAGGCCTACACAAATGTGATGGTCCCAACTTCTCTCCCCCCCCCCTCCCCCCAAGCAGGTTCCCCAGGCCTACACAAATGTCATGGTCTTAACTTCCCCCCAGCAGGTTCCCCAGGCCTACACAAATGTGATGGTCTTAACTTCCCCCCAGCAGGTTCCCCAGGCCTACACAAATGTGATGGTCCTAACTTCCCCCCAGCAGGTTTCCCAGGCCTACACAAATGTGATGGTCCTAACTTCCCCCCAGCAGGTTTCCCAGGCCTACACAAATGTGATGGTCCTAACTTCCCCCCAGCAGGTTCCCCAGGCCTACACAAATGTGATGGTCCTAATTTCCCCCCAGCAGGTTTCCCAGGCCTACACAAATGTGATGCTCCTCACCCCCCCCCCCCCCCCCCCCCCTTCCCCAGCAGGTTCCTCTGGCCTACACAAATGTGATGGTCCTAACTTCCCCCCAGCAGGTTTCCCAGGCCTACACAAATGTGATGGTCCTAACTTCCCCCCAGCAGGTTTCCCAGGCCTACACAAATGTGATGGTCCTAACTTCCCCCCAGCAGGTTTCCCAGGCCTACACAAATGTGATGGTCCTAACTTCCCCCCAGCAGGTTCCCCAGGCCTACACAAATGTGATGGTCCTAACTTCCCCCCAGCAGGTTCCCCAGGCCTACACAAATGTGATGGTCCTAACTTCCCCCCAGCAGGTTTCCCGGGCCTACACAAATGTGATGCTCCTAACCCTACCCCTCCCCCTTTCAGGTTCCTCTGGCCTACACAAATGTGATGGTCCTAAACCTCCCCCCCCCCCAACACCCCCCCACCCCCAGCAGGTTCCCCAGACTACACAAATGTGATGGTCCTAACTCCCCCCTCCCCCTAGCAGGTTCCCCAGACTACACAAATGTGATGGTCCTAACTCCCCCCTCCCCCAGCAGGTTCCCCAGGCCTACACAAATGTGATGGTCCTAACTTTCCCCCAGCAGGTTCCTGCTACATGATGTTTTGGTTGTTTATACAACTCAGCATCTGCCATTCTGACAATGTTTTTATTTAAACTGGGTGTCAATGTTTACCAATGAGTGTGGCAAGTGTGGTGTGCTGTTTGTTACAGACAGGTAGAAGGGTGCACAAATTAGACTCTGTTATGTCCACCTGTTTTGTGGGTGGGTTTTTATTTTTAATTTTCAAAATTTAGCATCGAAAGTGGCCCGTTCAGCTGTTCTTTTCAATTTCAAACCCCGAGAGTTTGTAACATTCACATCGTGCAAGTGAAGTGAACAATCCTTTTACATGTCTTGTAGTCAGTTGTTCGTCCTGACTAGCCTGAATCATGGGGTGTAAAACTCATTCCTTATTTTATAAACATCAATTGTGTAATTCTTACCTGCTTTCTCAAGTTAGAGGTGGACATCATACATCTAAGCCACTCCTCCACTTGTAGTGTAGTTTATTTTTTTTAAAACCACGTTTTACCGTAAAAATGCTCTAGTTTACATGAAGTGGTTTTTCAAACTAATGCACATTATTTGACATGTTCTATTTTCTAGGGGTTTTATTATAATGTACCAGAAATAGTGTGTCAGGTCTTAGATATAACTGAGCTACCGTATGACAGTAGACAGTACTACCTGCTTTCTGTTAGCGCTGAATGTTGTGTGGCGCTCACCAAACCCGACATCCCACATTGTGCCAACGGCTTCGGGCGGAGGAGTACAATTGGGAGGGTGCAACAAGCTTACCCTAGTGCGAGAAATGCAGCCTAAAGACTAAATGTCATGGCAGGGCAGACCAGGCCCTAAGCCTTGGTCGGCACTGGTCTAGGATGAACCTCTGATAGGCAGATAGTTAGTGTATTGCTTTGCTGATCCAGCAGCTTCTGCAGCTTGTCTTGTTCCAGAGGTATTGGTGATGCCTTTCCTCAGGAGTAAACTAGACAGGCCGAGAGAGAGATCATGCTGGATAGGCAACACATGGTCTCTAAATTCAGCCCAGGCTTTGTGTTATGGAGAGGTACAACTCCATTTTACAAACTATTGTCTGTTAAGACAGCAAGGTGCCAGGATATCAGCAATACATAATGCATGAATGCCGAGGCCAGTTGGTGTGGCAAATGATGATGATGGATGATGATGGGTCAGACAACAATGTCAATCAAATACCTTTCACTCCCAGTTTATTTGCATGTTCAATCATGGCCTCCTCATCTTTCACGATGATAGCTTTGTACAGCTGACACAGGGCCCTGCGATACTCTCCTTGAAGGTTGTCATAGAGACCATGATCCAGCAGAACTAACTGTGCTTTACCATCCGGTCCTTTACGGACAAACACTAAACCAAATCAAGCAGATAGTCTAAGTTAGTACAAATACCAAAAATAACAGTTGTGAACTAATTCCACTCATGAAAGAATTCACATGAAGTAAAGCATTACTGTGTTAGAAAATGTCAATCAGAATGCCTGTCACTTAATAATTTAATTTGCTTTACAAACTAAAGAATAACAATCCTTTTTCTTTTCATTTTCTTCATCTACTTCTGTTCTTGTCTTTTTTAATCAAAAAAATGAAGAAAACCAGCTGGATTGGAAAACTGACAAATCAACAGGTTCTGGAAAATATAACAAAACCAAGACATCCTAAAGTAATCAACAACAACAAAAACAAGACAAGGCTTGAAGAAACACCAAAGAAAATACTAGAGGACTAAACAGAAGAGAAAGAGGGATCAGTAGATCAAGGACAATATTTAATGAATAGCAAAAGAAAGGTAACTATGGTATGAAATGGTAAGGAAGCTTCATGGCTAGGCCAAAGACTGAAATACTTGATGATGAGGAACAATGATGATTTGACATGATTACTTCATACAAACAGAGAAGTTCTTGAAGAACCAATATATATATACACAGATCAATAGTGAGCCGAATCACTGGAATTACTGCAAGGATTATTTTCACTATATACATGTTTTTTTGATGTATTTTTACAACTGTTTTCTTCATCTCCAACTGTCTTTCATCAATCTGTATGTCAACAACTTTAACCTTCTCTTCCGGTTTTCTGATTGTTTTCATGAAACTACTGAACACAAAAATGAGAGATACATTGTGCTGGTTTTCTGCTTGTAAAGCATTTTCATCATCAGCATTTGTATGCCTGGTTCTAAAGTAATGTTTCTTTGTGGTTAAGATAATGATGACGATTTTCATTAGAAACTAAACAATTAGAGATCCTCCTATTTTTCTTTGCCTTAATTCTTTCTCTCTCTCTCTCTCTCTCTCTCTCTCTCTCTCTCTCTCTCTCTCTCTCTCTCTCTCTCTCTCTCTCTCTCTCTCTCTCTCTCTTGCTCTCTCTCTCTCTCTCACTTTTCTTCTTCTTCTCCATCTACTTTTATCCCTCAATGCAGCATACACTCTCCAATACTCTCTTGACTACCCCTATGTGTGTGTCCCATGATACTCATCACTTTCCCTAATTCTCTTCTCTGTGCATGTTTTAGGCTTCCTATATTTCTTGTGCCCTGTGGAATTCTGCAGGTTAACCTTACAGTAATACAATCACAGACAACAAACATATCATGGCATTTTAAACTTCCAACAGCACACTGACAGAATGTTTTCAGAATGAAGGTCTGGGATGTATTAGTGATACTCCTAGTCAGACAATTTGTGGGCCTTTTATTTTTGCGTCCGCATGCACGTGCTTGCGTGTGTGTGTGTGCGCGTGTGCGCATTCACTTGCTTTGAACATAACCATAGTCCATACATATGCTACTGCCTGTAGTAGTTGCTAATACTAGAGAGTGCACTGAGCTGATTTCTGCATGTGGAATAGTTTTAGTTTAAATATCTTCTTGCCCAGGTCAAAGATGTCATGCAAGTGACCAATAATACCAAGCATTCCCTATATGGGAACATAGGTGATTCAAAAGTGAGGCATTTCTTGGATGGTAAAAGCTGGGAAAACAATACACAGGTTGCTAGCATTAAGCATATTCAAATGATGGATGAGTGGACTACTGTCAGCCAGGAAATCCGAATTACTGCACTGTTCTCATTACTCTTGGCAGGGAATGCAGAAGTTGGTGTCGTGAGAGGAAAATAAGTGTGACAATTGATAGATGATAACTATGGAGAGAATGCCTAATTCACATTCTATGCTTTGGAAGATCCATCATAGAGAGTTATCATATGATTGATTAAGGTAAACATGCATGAATGATTGGTTGAGGTATACAAGCATCTATGACTGGATGAGGTATATAAGCATCTATGATTGGGTGAGGTATATAAGCATCTATGACTGGGTGAGGTATATAAGCATCTATGACTGGTTGAGGTATATAAGCATCTATGATTGGTTGAGGTATAAAGGCATTTATGATTGGTTGAAGTATATAAACATCTATGTCTGGTTGAGGTATATAAGCATCTATGATTTGGTGAGGTATATAAGCATCTATGACTGGATGAGGTATATAAGCATCTATGACTGGGTGAGGTATATAAGCATATATGATTGAGTGAGGTATAAAGGCATTTATGATTGGTTGAGGTATATAAGCATCTATGATTGGGTGAGGTATATAAGCATCTATGACTGGGTGAGGTATATAAGCATCTATGATTGGGTGAGGTATATAAGCATCTATGACTGGATGAGGTATATAAGCATCTATGATTGGTTGAGTATATAAACATCTATGATTGGTTGAGGTATACAAGCATCTATGATAGGGTGAGGTATATAAGCATCTATGACTGGGTGAGGTATATAAGCATCTATGATTGGGTGAGGTATATAAGCATCTATGACTGGATGAGGTATATAAGCATTTATGATTGGTTGAGTATATAAACGTCTATGATTGGTTGAGGTATACAAGCATCTATGATAGGGTGAGGTATATAAGCATCTATGACTGGATGAGGTATATAAGCATCTATGATTGGTTGAGGTATAAAGGCATTTATGATTGGTTGAGGTATACAAGCATTTATGATAGGGTGAGGTATATAAGCATCTATGACTGGGTGAGGTATATAAGCATCTATGATTGGTTGAGGTATATAAGCATCTATGACTGGATGAGGTATATAAGCATCTATGATTGGTTGAGGTATATAAGCATCTATGATTGGTTGAGGTATATAAGCATCTATGACTTGATGAGGTATATAAGCATCTATGACTGGGTGAGGTATATAAGCATATATGATTGAGTGAGGTATATAAGCATCTATGACTGGGTGAGGTATATAAGCATCTATGATTGGTTGAGGTATATAAGCATCTATGACTGGATGAGGTATATAAGCATCTATGATTGGGTGAGGTATATAAGCATCTATGATTGGTTGAGGTATATAAGCATCTATGACTTGATGAGGTATATAAGCATCTATGACTGGGTGAGGTATATAAGCATATATGATTGAGTGAGGTATATAAGCATCTATGATTGGTTGAGGTATATAAGCATATATGATTGAGTGAAGTATATAAGCATCTATGGCTGGTTTAGGTATATAAGCATCTATGATTGGTTGAGGTATAAAGGCATTTATGATTGGTTGAGGTATATAAGCATCTATGATTGGGTGAGGTATATAAGCATCTATGATTGGTTGAGGTATATAAGCATCTATGACTGGATGAGGTATATAAGCATCTATGATTGGTTGAGGTATATAAGCATCTATGATTGGTTGAGGTATATAAGCATCTATGACTTGATGAGGTATATAAGCATCTATGACTGGGTGAGGTATATAAGCATATATGATTGAGTGAGGTATATAAGCATCTATGACTGGGTGAGGTATATAAGCATCTATGATTGGTTGAGGTATATAAGCATCTTATGACTGGATGAGGTATATAAGCATCTATGATTGGGTGAGGTATATAAGCATCTATGATTGGTTGAGGTATATAAGCATCTATGACTTGATGAGGTATATAAGCATCTATGACTGGGTGAGGTATATAAGCATATATGATTGAGTGAGGTATATAAGCATCTATGATTGGTTGAGGTATATAAGCATATATGATTGAGTGAAGTATATAAGCATCTATGGCTGGTTTAGGTATATAAGCATCTATGATTGGTTGAGGTATAAAGGCATTTATGATTGGTTGAGGTATATAAGCATCTATGATTGGGTGAGGTATATAAGCATCTATGACTGGATGAGGTATATAAGCATCTATGATTGGGTGAGGTATATAAGCATCTATGATTGGTTGAGGTATATAAGCATCTATGACTTGATGAGGTATATAAGCATCTATGACTGGGTGAGGTATATAAGCATATATGATTGAGTGAGGTATATAAGCATCTATGACTGGGTGAGGTATATAAGCATCTATGATTGGGTGAGGTATATAAGCATCTATGACTGGGTGAGGTATATAAGCATCTATGATTGGGTGAGGTATATAAGCATCTATGACTGGATGAGGTATATAAGCATCTATGATTGGTGAGTATATAAACATCTATGATTGGTTGAGGTATACAAGCATCTATGATAGGGTGAGGTATATAAGCATCTATGACTGGGTGAGGTATATAAGCATCTATGATTGGGTGAGGTATATAAGCATCTATGACTGGATGAGGTATATAAGCATTTATGATTGGTTGAGTATATAAACATCTATGATTGGTTGAGGTATACAAGCATCTATGATAGGGTGAGGTATATAAGCATCTATGACTTGATGAGGTATATAAGCATCTATGACTGGGTGAGGTATATAAGCATATATGATTGAGTGAGGTATATAAGCATATATGATTGAGTGAAGTATATAAGCATCTATGGCTGGTTTAGGTATATAAGCATCTATGATTGGTTGAGGTATAAAGGCATTTATGATTGGTTAAGGTATACAGGCATGTCATCTCTTCAAGACCCTCCATGGATTTTCTGCCCAATACATGCAGGAATCCATGGTAATGAGAGAGCTGATTTACACCAATCGTGAGAGGACTGAGGATGGACAAAGGACATTCAGTATGTGCTGTTTAGGACAGGTTGCTATAGGCTGATACAGAGGTTGGCGAATCAACCCAGCTAAGACTTTTGGCATAACCCGTGGCAATGCTAGGCATGATCAAAGGCATAAATGACAAAGACACATTCATAATTAGCGTACCATGGCAAAATCAGCATCTGTAAACTCATACATCTACTGAGAGAGAATGAGTACATGTGAGTGGTGCTGAGTGTAATGGCATACATCCTAGTTAACCAATCAATGAACAAAGAAACAGATAAAAGGTTATTCACTGTTGCATCTCTGGTAAGTGGCATAAAAACAAGAAAATGACAAAACAGTGGAACGTAATACCATTGCCAGGGTGGGGGTCAGCATGTACAAAACCAGATAAAAAGATCTGATCTGAGAACGACTTCACCAGCTTCTGATCCACCTGAGAACACAGACAATATGAGTAAAGTTGTATGACTAACATCATGAGTAAAGTTGTATGACTAACATCATTAAAACAATGTGAAATTTCCTACCCAAAATGTGAGCTTTTACCAAATACTGTCACTTCACTTCATCTCCATAAGACTGCATGGCTCAATGATTCAAGCATAGTCTGTTTCACTCTTTCTCTTTTGGGGTTTCCATAGCGAGGTGGTCAAACCATCTGCCAAGTGTCCTGAAGGTTATGGGTTCATATTTGGACTGCATCATTCAGAGCATGAGTGCAATGTTTCCAAAGACCCCTGAAGGTTGTCATTGGAGCTACAGAGATTATGCTTTGTGCAATGCTCCTGCAGTCAGCTTTTCATTCTGCACAGAATGGCTGAGTCAGATGGAGTAAAGCTAGCTGCAATGAGGCCGATCCCCTCCCCTGTAACTCCTTACCAGTGGTGATTTGTGCCAATGGTGTTCACTTCCTTTCATGCAACACTTTCATACTCTTAGATGCCTTCTAGATAAAGACTTTGGTTTAGTTGTGAATATTATATTATTTTGCTAACAACACTAGTTCTGTGCTGGTTTATTAATCTTCTTTGGCTTTCTGCAGTGTTCTTTGTTTGGCCACACCTATTTTAACTTACTGTTCTTGCTGTCTGACCATAGTTGTAGATTCACAGTCATCACTTCTTGAAGAGCATTCAGTATATCAGCCTGGTCCATGGCTTGTCCGCCCTCCACAGTAGCCTTACCCGCAAGCCTGTCAGGCTGCTCATTTCTTTATACACCTGCATGCCCTAGTATGAAAATTAAACTAACCTTTGCCAGTCGTGACCGCCACAGAGACACCAACCACTGTAGTTGGATCCAATCCATCTCTATCTTACTGGGCATACTCATTGAGTCACTAAGGAAGCAAGCCAGAGTGATGTTTGTGTCTCGAGCGATGTTATTGCTCTACTTACTGCATGACTTCCATAGTCAGACTACTTGTGGTCAAGGCAAAAGCACCAGAATCTTCCTTACACAATTCTCCTTCTAGCCTGAGCCATAAAAGCCCTTGAACTTCTCACATGTCGAATGACCAACCCATCTGTGAAAATGACAGTATCACCCTCTAAAGAATTCTCGAAGATCAAAGCCTGTACTTCCACCTCCACAGCAGCCAGATTATCTTGTCCGCATTTTCTGTCTGGTTGGATGCAAACTGAAAAGGGCGTACAAAACTTTGTGCGCACTTATACCCACTCCTCGCCAGGTTCTAAGTCCTCAAGTGAACACACCTGTTGAAGAATGTCTTCGGCTTGACCCTCCACGACTTTCCTCTTTTTAACTTGCTGCCCTTTACCTTCTTAATTTCTCGAAGATATGTGTACTATACTTGGGTATACAAGAGATACAGCTTGCAGAGTGATGTGCTACCTTCTTGATTTTCCAACCGATGGGGACAGAATACAAATATGCTGAGCACGTACCTACCTCATAGTCAATGCAAGCACACAACATCCACTGCATAGTGCAAATAACAAGGGTTGTCATAACCAAAGCATCATACTTTTTATTTTGCTCGCTCGTTTTGAACTCAACTGAACACAACTTCCTGTAGCACTGGACTGAATTTTGGGTGTGGATTAGCTTTCCATATTACCAGTATCCCTCGCCATCAGGCGAACCCACTTCGACTTCAGAGACACTTGTAATTTACATCACCAAGTCAAGGACAAAAAGTCAACATTTTAGTCCACCTGTCCGGTGTACGGGTTAAACCCCTTAGCTCGGCATTAGCACACTGAATGTTTAAGACCGTGTGTTCTTATCCATTCTACCATGCTGACCTCCACATCAGACATAAGTCGCCTGTTTAACAGATTGATTTTATTTTTTTGAATTTGTGTTACTCGGGTTTATATTCATCTGATCTGGCACCGTTCTCAGCTATATTACCCGAGTTTGTATTTGCTATTTCTCTGCAAGATCTCAACACGCCTTTCTGTTGCATTACAATATCCTTCTTCTTCTTCTGCTGCCCATTATTGACTAGAACCCCATGCAACCTGCATCAAGCAGTGCTACCTTTGTATTATTCTCTCATTCTTTTCTCCGTGTGTTTGTAGGGTTCCCTCTACTTCAGCAGCCTGTGGGTTATAGACAAGGGACTTTCTAGTTACACTATCATCAGGTTTCCTCAACGTGTCTACCCAGCTCCTGCATCATTCCTCCCTCTTGATTCACTGGTACTTCAAAACAATGTTTTCACGTAGTGAATTTGAATAACGAAGATACAAACAATAGATTGCACAATTTATTGCCTGGCATATTTTGCTCATCTTGTCAGGTAAATACTGCAGAATTCAAGCAACGTAAAGTAAAATAACTAAATAAATCCTTCAAGCTGAAATATACACATGTTCACACAGTAATGCCAATTGTCTACCATGGTAATTTTAAACTGACTAACATGTCTTTCTGTTTTCACAAAACTGGCTTGTGTAGATTAATCATTAATGCTTCTGCAAACTTACTGCAAACTCACTGGTACATGCTTAGTAAGTCCATGAGCTCCACAATGGTGATTCTATTACACCACTTTAGATCTTCATTTTTTACACAGGCACCAAATAATGAGGTTTGTTGTTTATTAGCAATTGTTTTAGTCATTCTCCATGTTTCTGATCCATACGGTTGTACTGATTTGACATTAGAGTTAAAAGTTATATATTTTTGTCATATCCTGCCTGCGATCAATTTCTCTCATCTGGTAAGGGGAACTACTCACACACAAACACAATGCAGTATGGTGACACATCTGACTCAACAGAACAGACAATGTGGAATAAAAGTCATCGCTTTAATTATGAACTGATAACTATATTACACAGTTAGCACGAAACTGTAAGTACCATACTCACATCTTTCAGACTCAGCCCGTAACTTTTTATGCCCTCTAAGTTGTTTATCTTCACTCCGTCGATGTATTCAGCTGTCAGAACTCGCTACATATATTAAGATATGAAGAAAGAAATCAATCAACTTTTCTTGTTACAACAAACAACAAGTGCATAAATACATTCTTAAGCACTGATCTGGGCTCCCAGTCACTCCCTGGGAACCAGCGGCCAGCGTGACATTGACCATATCACCCACACATTGACAATATCACCCACACATTGACCATATCTCCCACACATTGACCATATCACCCACACATTGACCATATCACCCACACATTGACCATTCATTTATAAAAATATGGATCTATCAGCATATGCCTAATGAGCCTTAAAGAGTGTCAAAAGGACCAGCTTTTTACACAACAAATACACTACTTTTGTTCAAACATAACATTAATAAATCTAGGATTTATTTCTACTTTCAAACGCAGAAATCAAACGCAGCATCTGATATTTCATAGACAATGAGGAGAAAATAAACACTTGAATGCGGTTTTAAAGAAATGCACACGTGCATATACATCATTATAAGTAGGCTATGTCTACATAATATTATGATGATGTTCAAACATAATGGTAACAGCAAAGATATCATGATCTGCCATGTTAGATGATGCAGGCAATTCTGTCCCTTCACACCCATCAGTTCCCAGTGTTTGTGATACATGCAACTTGCCACTCTGTCCACCACTTTCTCCCTTTATCCTCCACAGCCTCTAACACTTTCAATCTACCTTGTCATTTTCTTCTCTAGAACTGCTCTTCTCATCTAGTGGTCACCAACTAATGTTTTTCTTGTCCCTCAGAGGTAATAATCTGTCTTAGAGGATGTGTCTCCTGGAACACTTGAATATATTCTTATTAGTTCTCCATGGGACTCAGGATTCTATAAAGGAACTGCATGTCATTACTGACCTCTAGCTTCAATAGAACCTTTGTATTCAATGCCCTTAATTGACACATAAACCGTAGTAGCAGCAGAGAAGAGAGAGAGAAAGAAGAGGGTGGAAGGCGGGAAGGGAGACAGAGGAGAGCATGTAAGTGTGTGTGCCTGCATATTTCAGAACTAAAATAGTATGACAGAATCACTGATGTGGAGCTCACGAATGAATTAACCAAACCTCAGTGGATCAAGAGGTGAGCACAAGATGCCAGTGCTGAATTGAACTCACACTGAGAACATCTGCTGATAGTATCACTAAAAAGTCCTTCCTATAGAACCCACAGGGCAAAGATGTTGAATGAGACAAAAGAACCACAAGAAGGGAATTACAGACAAGAGATTAATAACATGGAGAGGACATGAAGGGAGCTGTAGGAGACAACAAAAGGTAGGACAACTTGGCATGAGCTGCTTGAGGACGTATGCTCCATTAGGAGATAAAAGGCCAAAGAAACAAGAACGAAGATGTTATGGGGAAAGGTATAATAATCATCATCAAACAACATATAATTAATATAAGACATAAATAAATAAATGTTTGCATATCCTTTACAGGACATTGCTGTCAACATCAGCATCTTTCAGCTGATTGTTGATTTCTTGGCAAGATTACGCTCAGTAGTTTGCCATTGCTTTCTGAGCGGCCGGCTCACATACCCCGTAAGTTACCGACGCGATTCGAACCACTGCTGATTCTCACCGTCGTCACGTTACTTACGAGAGTATACGAGATTACGGAGAAAAGTCGCTAACCTCTAGGCCAGGAAGCCGGCAATATAAGGCACACAGGACATAATATTGATTGCATCAATGCAAATGACATAAGGTAATAAAATAGAAGACAAACTGATTACACAATATTGATTGTGGCAAAATAAATGACATAATATCAACAATGTAAGACATGCAGATGACACAATATCGATTTTGACAATGAAAATGACATAACATTATCAATACAAGACAAACAGATGAAATGGTATTGACTGTAACAATGGAAACAACATAACCATAAAAGACATGCAGATAACATAGTAGTGACTGTGAAAATGAAAATAACATAATATCAACAATATAAGACATACAGATTACATAGTATTAATTGTGACAATGAGTAAGATCAATATCTACTGAATGCTGTGATTGTGATTGAAATGTCAGAAAACAGAAGAAATATACAAATAAATAAGAAACTTTTGAAACGGGTGAAACATTTCCAATTTCTTGGAACATTCATAGCATCAGGTGGAAAATGTCTTGTAGAGATTAGAACAAGAATCGCCAAGGCAAAGTAGTATTTTGCAAAATGAAAAATACAGCAACAAACAACACATTTGTAGTGAGAAAAAGTATTAAATGCTATATACAATATATACAGCATGCAAGATTTGGGCAATAAGCAGACAAGCTGAGAGACACCTGAAGGCACCAAATTGTGCTTTCTCAGAAAAATGCAAACATTACAAAAGACTAATTTATTTTTTTTTTAAGGCAGTCTTTGAGAGGAGGATGAAAACCACAAATTAATTACAACAATAAGATTCTTTGGGCAGGTAGTGAGGAGACAAACATGAAAGCTTAGTGACAACTGGGGAACTTGATGAGAAAAGGGTCAAAGGAAGACAGAGAGATAAAAACCTGAATGACTTGGCAAAATGATATAATGGGAAAAAGAACACAGACCTGATCTGAGATACATTAAATTTAATCATGATGGGACATCATACAAATACATCATATCTGATAATGACAGGACATCACACAAATACATCATATCTGAAAATGACATGACATCACACAAATACATCATATCTGAAAATGACATGACATCACACAAATACATCATATCTGATAATGACAGGACATTACACAAATACTATTATCTGATAATGACAGGACATTACACAAATACATCATATCTGATAATGACATGACATCACACAAATACATCATATCTGATAATGACATGACATCACACAAATACATCATATCTGATAATGACAGGACATCACACAAATACATCACATCTGATAATGTCATGACATCACACAAATACATCATATCTGATGAAATGACATGACATCACACAAATACATCATATCTGATAATGACAGGACATCACACAAATACATCATATCTGATAATGACAGGACATTACACAAATACTATTATCTGATAATGACAGGACATTACACAAATACATCATATCTGATAATGACATGACATCACACAAATACATCATATCTGATAATGACATGACATCACACAAATACAGCATATCTGATAATGACATGACATCACACAAATACATCATATCTGATGACATGACATCACACAAATACATCATATCTGATAATGACATGACATCACACAAATACATCATATCTGATAATGACAGGACATCACACAAATACATCACATCTGATAATGACATGACATCACACAAATACATCACATCTGATAATGACATATCACATCACAAAAATACATTAAATTTAATCACATGACATGACATTACATAAATATATCTTATCTAATAAATGAGGAAGACTGCATTCTACATTTACAGGAGTAATTCCCTGACACAGAGAGCTAAGATACTAATCATGTTATTCTACATTTACAGGAGTAATTTCCTGACACAGAGAGCTAAGACACTAATCATGTTATTCTACATTTACAGGAGTAATTTCCTGACACAGAGAGCTAAGACACTAATCATGTTATTCTATATTTACAGGAGTAATTTCCTGACACAGAGAGCTAAGACACTAATCATGTTATTCTATATTTACAGGAGTAATTCCCTGACACAGAGAGCTAAGACACCAATCATGTTATTCTATATTTACAGGAGTATTTCCCTGACACAGAGAGCTAAGACACTAATCATGTTATTCTAGTTGTTCCTTATGGGATTATACCTTGCTAGTCATGTCCCAGTAGACCTTTGGTATGTACACAAACTTCAGATGGCCCAAATCTTGTTTACATCTTTCACCATTCCTTCCTTCATTCTCAAAATCCAGTTCTTGTTTTAAAGTTTGTTTAAGATCCTGTAGCAAACAGAATGAAAATATAACTGTACAAGATAACAAATTCTTCACGTTAATATCAAGACAGGCAGGGCAATGGATGGGCCAAACAACAACAATGTCATAATAGATACAGGACACACAGATGACTTCTCATTGCTTCCTAATCCACAGTGAAGGAGATGGGAGTGAAGCGGGGAGATGCCAGACATGAATATTTTCTCAAATACATAAGACCTTTCTTAATCAACATAGAACTGGTATAATCAGTCGATATAGACTGGCAAAGATGTTAAGGGGGAGATTCGAGCACCTATGGACCTGCCCAGGGTGCAATGCTGATGATCTTCATTAATCTTAAATGTAAGCTAAGGCAGTGTGGAATTTTGAAGCTAAGACAGTGTGGAACTTTGAACATGTGGCAAATAATTACTGCAACACTTTACAGAACCTGGGACTAATACTCAACAGATTTTCATGTAGAAAGATTTCATTTGAGATACTTATTCTTCTTCAGTGATCAACATTTGCTATGCTCTAGAACAGCGTGTGTTATCAACAAGACAGTGAGCCTGAGGTCTTCACAATTTGCTTTTTAGGGTTGCTTCTGTGGGAATAATTCTGATCTGTCTGACATTCTGGGCAGCCTAGAAATAAGTGCTCTGGGTTTGCTTGGGTGTTGTATGGCTGCAAGTGGCAGTCTCTGTTATGCTTAGGGCATGAGATGACTTGGAGACTTCAAGTCTATATAAAACAGCTTTTCTTTTTCTGTTGAGTCACTTGTTGACTTATAAAAGTCTGCACAGCTGCAAGATGGACTGCTGCTTCTTCTCTGAAGATATGAGATACTGTTTTCAAGCTAAATCAGATATTGCTCAATCTAAGTTAATGTAGCAGTTGTTGAAATGTTTTTAATGTACTATTTAATCGAGAGTTGAAATGTTGTTTAATGTAATATTTAATCAAGAGTTGAAATGTTGTTTAATGTAATATTTAATCAAGAGTTGAAATGTCTTCAATGTAATATTTAATCTAGAGTCAACATGTTTTTTAATGTAATATTTAATCCAGAGTTGAAATGTTTTCAATGTAATATTTAATCGAGAGTTGAAATGTCTTTTAATGTAATATTTAATCGAGAGCACACCGACTTGTCAACTGTGCTCCCAGGTAACCGCAACTTTAAATGGGTGTCAAGAAATGTCTGGGGGAAGTAAAGGCGGCAACATGATATTGACCCAATCACCCACCGAGTGCTGATTGATCTATAAAATACGTGTCCACCATATGCCCAAAGGCATGAACAAGGGCCCTGTATTCATTTGTTAGTTTACACCTACTTGTTAAATCTCGGAAAAGAGAAGAAAAGAGGACGAAGGAGCACACTGAGCATGTTAAAAACCATTTGGCAGTTGGAAATTGGAAAAAGCAGGCAAATAGGCAGCTGCCACTATTACATTTAAATATTAAACAAATAATCTACCCACGCACAAAAAGAAGAATGAGTATATGCACATTTGATTCCTCGCCAGTGCTACGGAGTTTGTGCACTATGTTAAGAAGTGGTAAATAATGGTAACACTGGGAAGTGGTAACATGAAAGTAAAAAATGGTAATGGTGGGAAGTGGTAACATGAAAGCAAAAAATGGTAATGGTGGGAAGTTGTAACATGAAAGTAAAAAATATCTATAGTGTGTCCAAAGGTAAATATGAACATGTGTTGAACATTCTGCTATGCTAACTATCCATAGTGTGCTACATGCTACAGAAATTACACTGTATTTGAACACACAAGCAAAGCTATTTTGAAATATTCCATTCTGTTAACAAATAAATGTATTTATTCAACAATAATCAATCTTTCACTGCAAACAGACAATATATTTTAACTTACCTGTAACACCCAAGCAAACTGAAACTTGGGATGTACCCAACCAACAAGCTGAAGTAAAATCTCGCAGGTCCCAATGTCTCCAGAGAATCTGTCTCTCAAGTCAATGTACTGGACCTTGATAAAAACAGCATGGGTGAGGGATGTGAACCAATGCATATTTTACATGCAATTGGAACAAAATAGTAAACTGGAACAAAACAGTAAGACACATAAATTCAATGAACATGAAGTGTGAATGTTAGAGAGAAAAATGAAAGTTTTTTTTATTCATTTATTTATTTATTTTTTGCTCGCTAGCTGTGAACTCAAGTGTAGTCTATACACACTACTTCTAGCAGTGCTGGACTGAAATTTTGAGTGTGGATTAGCTTTGCCTATTAACAGTGTCCCTCGCCATCAGGCACACCCACTCTGACTTCAGAGGTACTTGTAATTTACGTCCCCAAGTCAAGGACGACAGCTCAACATTTTAGTCCAGCTGTCCGGTGTAGGGGATGAACTGCTAACCTCGGCATCAGCACACCAGATGTTTAAGAACACCGTTCTTATCCACTCAGCCATGCGGCCCTGCATGTGAGTATTCTTTTTAGGCCATCTGTATCATTTTCTTGTATTTATTTGTTTATTACATTTCCATTCTATCTGCTTTAAACCTGAGCTTCGAACTTAGTATAGTCATTAGTAACAAACCTTGACTGCAACCTTGTGTCCATCATGAGTTGTGGCTAAGTGTACTTGAGCTAGACTGGCTGCAGCAATAGGCTTCTCATCAAAGGAAGCAAACATCTCTAACGGCTTCTTTCCAAAATCCTCTAAGAACAGTTGCTCTACCTAAATGAACAGTGAATTTAGACATTATAGATGAAAGGGAACACAGAAAATAAGAAGATATAATTTTCAAAATAGATTTTCCAAATGTTTGTGAATGTCCAACATAATGTTTTACTGCCACTTGCTGTTTTCTGCATATCCCTGTTTGTGACCATGAAGAATGTTGGTGTGCATGCAAGCAACCCAGTAGAGATCATACATGAGGAATGTTGGTGTGTATGCAACCCACCAAGTAGAGATCATACATACAAACATGAGGAATGTTGGTGTGTATGCAAACAACCCAGTAGAGATCATACATGAGGAATGTTGGTGTGTATGCAAACAACCCAGTAGAGATCATACATGAAGAATGTTGGTGTGTATGCAAACAACCCAGTAGAGATCATACATGAGGAATGTTGGTGTGTATGCAACCCACCAAGTAGAGATCATACATACAAACATGAGGAATGTTGGTGTGTATGCAAACAACCCAGTAGAGATCATACATGAGGAATGTTGGTGTGTATGCAAACAACCCAGTAGAGATCATACATGAAGAATGTTGGTGTGTATGCAAACAACCCAGTAGAGATCATACATGAGGAATGTTGGTGTGTATGCAACCCACCAAGTAGAGATCATACATACAAACATGAGGAATGTTGGTGTGTATGCAAACAACCCAGTAGAGATCATACATGAGGAATGTTGGTGTGTATGCAAACAACCCAGTAGAGATCATACATGAGGAATGTTGGTGTGTATGCAACCCACCAAGTAGAGATCATACATACAAACATGAGGAATGTTGGTGTGTATGCAAACAACCCAGTAGAGATCATAAAAACATGAGGAATGTTGGTGTGTATGCAAACAACCCAGTAGAGATCATACATGAGGAATGTTGGTGTGTATGCAAACAACCCAGTAGAGATCATACAAACATGAGGAATGTTGGTGTGTATGCAAACAACCCAGTAGAGATCATACATGAGGAATGTTGGTGTGTATGCAAACAACCCAGTAGAGATCATACATGAGGAATGTTGGTGTGTATGCAAACAACCCAGTAGAGATCATACATGAGGAATGTTGGTGTGTATGCAAACAACCCAGTAGAGATCATACAAACGTGAGGAATGTTGGTGTGTATGCAAACAACCCAGTAGAGATCATACATGAGGAATGTTGGTGTGTATGCAAACAACCCAGTAGAGATCATAAAAACATGAGGAATGTTGGTGTGTATGCAAACAACCCAGTAGAGATCATACATGAGGAATGTTGGTGTGTATGCAAACAACCCAGTAGAGATCATACATGAGGAATGTTGGTGTGTATGCAAACAACCCAGTAGAGATCATACATGAGGAATGTTGGTGTGTATGCAAACAACCCAGTAGAGATCATACAAACGTGAGGAATGTTGGTGTGTATGCAAACAACCCAGTAGAGATCATACATGAGGAATGTTGGTGTGTATGCAAACAACCCAGTAGAGATCATAAAAACATGAGGAATGTTGGTGTGTATGCAAACAACCCAGTAGAGATCATACATGAGGAATGTTGGTGTGTATGCAAACAACCCAGTAGAGATCATACATGAAGAATGTTGGTGTGTATGCAAACAACCCAGTAGAGATCATACATGAGGAATGTTGGTGTGTATGCAAACAACCCAGTAGAGATCATAAAAACATGAGGAATGTTGGTGTGTATGCAAACAACCCAGTAGAGATCATACAAACGTGAGGAATGTTACTGGTGCATGCAAATGATAGTAAGAACAATTGTTTAATTCTGCTAACTTGCAAGAATGAACTCATGATCATCATTGTCATACAAATATGTTGTATTAAGTGCTAAACTATAATTTGAACAAATGAATAACAGAAATGAGGATAAACAGTGGGGAGGAAAATAATTACTCACCTCATGGGGTTTACGAGAGAGGGCTTTGTCCTGGAGAACAACTAAGGTACTGGTGTATTCTACAGGCAGAATGTGATTCATTGACACTAAACCTGAAACAAAATAACAAAACATTCATTATGACCACTTAAGCTACTAACAAAACATTAACTCTGACATTGTAAACTACTAAGATAAAGTAAAGAAACATTAATTCCCATTGACTTCCAAAACTACTAACAGAAAATAACAAAACACTGACTCTCACTTCTCAAACTATTAATAAATTACATTGATGCAACAGACACTCTGCTGTTGTCGTGGAAACCACATTTTTCATCATCCTCAAATTTGAAACTCTAGAACTGTTTGATGAAACCCTTGAATGGGGTTCAGACTAAATATCCCTATTCTCATAGAAGAATGAGTAAAGGAGATGTCAAATTAACTAAGTGATTCTCATGTTTTAAATGCTTTGATACAAAAATATGCCAATTTTGTATTTGCAATTTTTTCTCACTCACTTCACACTCCCCCAAAGCAACAAATAAACCTTGCAGACGTAATATTGGCAAAAATGTATGAAATTGTTAATATATTGCTTGTACCAAAGCACCTGACGCCAGATATACTGCTAAAAGTGTGAAATACCAACTCATCAGATGGGGATCTGCATCTGTAGTGCAATGGATTTGAACCTGCACCCACCAGAGAAGACTGGAGTGAGTCAACATTCAATACCCCATGATACCAATAAAGGTTATATCAAGAAACATGTTACATTGTAACCAGGAATAGTTCTGACAATAGACAACTCATACATTCTTGTTCGCTACCATGTACATTCACCTTGATTATTTGAAATCATCACTTATCAAATCCACCTAACACCGGCAACTGAGAAAATATTACTGATTCTGTTACTGTATCATCAAAAGTAGAGGTCAATGTGGGTGAATTGATGAAAGCAGTTGCTTTTAAACTTCCACTGACAGCGGGGTAGTAGGATTGTCCCCTACACAGGTCAGTCGGATTTAAACGTCGATTTCTTGTTCAGAAGGTAATGACAAACTACTGAACGTAAAATTGCCTAGTTAATCAATCAACCTGAGGTTAGGGTTGATTGCAATGCCCTGCAAAGGGCATGCAATATTAACATTTATTAAAAGATGTTTTGGAGACAGATGACAGCCTGCCGACATAAGATGATGTCTGAGAGACAGATGACAGCCTGCCGACATAAGCTGATGACTTAGAAGAGCAAACACCTGGGAAGGCTAAACCGGTCAACAAACACCCATTGAAGTCAGATGTGTCTGCCTACGGGCGCAAAACCGGGCAAAACACAATTACATCTGAAAAAACACTCCGGATGAATGCAGAAGAAGAGCAAACATTGGTGTATATTTATAGTTTCCTGCAGCATGGTCAGGAGACAGACTGGAAATGTTCAGTGAGAAGCACGTTAAGTCAGCAGAGTAGAATCTCTTGCTCCCTTGCTTTCAACCTTACTCTCCAGTATGGTTTTTATTAGAGTGTTATGTCTTTTAACGTGGCTGAAATATTTCACTTGCCTCTTTTTTAATTTTTTTCATCAACTCTCTTTTCACGAATGGAGACGGATTGTATTTGCAGCAAAGAACCTCAATGGCTCGGAAAGCTGAAGAAGAAGAAGAAGAAGAAGAAGAAGAAGAAGAAGAAGAAGAAGAAGAAGAAGAAGAAGAAGAACTCTCTTTTCATTCCCAGTTTTTTTTAGAACCTCTGCATTTGATTGTTTTTGTTTTCATGAAATACAACATATTTTTCTGTATATCCACATCTCCAGGGCCTCCTTTTGACCTTCTAATGGCTTGTTCAATGTCCAGGCTTCCGTGCCATAAAGTAGTATTGAATATACATAACATTTTACAATGCCGGATTCTCCTTCGGGAGACCTGGGTTCGAATCCTCGGTAAGGTGTGGATTTTTTTCAGTCGGGGGCAAAAAAGAATAACCCTAACCTGCACAGTTTGCGGCGCCTGCACTAGCCAGGTGGCCGTAATTCCTCAGGCTAAAGACCCCCCCTGCCATACATCGAAAGATACAATATAGGCAATAACTGACAGGACATGACAGGTTAATCTTTCTAGATGTTAATACTGATTTCATGTTGTTGAAAGCATTTCTGGCTAATCCTATTCTCTTTTTTTATTTCTGTTTCACTTCTGCCATCATGTTATTACATGTTCAAGATAGGAGAAACTTGTTATTTGTTCTAGTATCTCCCCGTTTACTATGATTTTCATTGATGACCTCTCCTTTCCACTGCTAATTATCATAGTTTTGTTTTTTGGATGTTAATATCCAAGCCACATTCTGCACTATGCCTGTTTACTTGTTCCACCAGTTTTTGTAACTTGCTCGCTTTCTGCTAGTAACACAGTATCGTCTGCTTGCCTAAGATTGTTTATGAATCTTCCATTGATGTTGCACACATGCAAACACACAAAAATTAATTGACTTGCTAAATCATGGCAATGGCATGTCTCCCTCTGGACATATAAACATACACACTCATTACTTGGCTAGCGGAATAATGGCAATGGCATGCATCTCTTTGGATGTATAAAAAAAAAACCACACGCACGCACGTACGCATGCATGCACGCACACACACACACGCACGCAAATGATTTCATTTGCTGAATTATGGCAATGGCATGCCTCACTTTGGACGTATAACCGCGCGCCGTGCGCACGCACGCACGCACGCACGCACACACACACACAAATATATATGATTTCATTTGCTGACTTATGGCAATGGTATGCCTCACTTTGGCAGCATAACCACACACACACAAATGATTTCATTTGCTGAAATACGGCAATGGTATGCCTCAATTTGGACATATAAACACACACACAAATGATTTCATTTGCTGAATTATGGCAATGACATGTCTCACTTTGGATGTATAAACACACACACAAATGATTTCATTTGCTGAGTCTCCGTGGTGAAGTGGTGAAGCCGTTTGCCTCGGGCTTCGAAAGTTATGGGTTCGAATCTGGGCCGTGTCCTTCGGTTCACGAGTACCAGACGACATCCCGGGGTATATCATAACTCAAACAATGCAACTTGACAATAAACACAGCTCATAAACAACAGTCGTCAAATGCAGGTTTGAGAAGCCAAAACCGAACTGAAGAACTAAGTCTACTCCGTTATACTTTGGCAGTTATGACGCTGTTTATTTTCGCAGCTCACAGGCTTGTAGCAACAACAATAATAAATAATAACATACTGTGCTTGTTCTGACCAAGTTGGGCAGTATTACAATTATAATTAAGACGAATAATATGTCCCAAGCCATCTCCACTCGAATTCTAAACAATGTCCTTGCCCGTCCACACGGCGTCCTTCTCTCTATCATTTAAGTGTCCTTTCTGCTGTTTATCTGACATCAAATTTTCTGCGTTTGTCTGCCTGTTTATTTGTGGCTTAGATGAACGTTGTCTCCACAGATTGTCTCGTCCATTCCAGGTATTAACTCAGCCACTAATACGATATAAAGCCAGTGCCTAGCCAACCTATCCTTCCCAAATCAAAATAGGCTGCCGGTCCAAAGAAGCTCCCAAGTCCGTCTGTCTTTGTTGTTGTTGACAATCTTCTGTGACGTTTCTGTGTTACCGCGTCATATCCTTAGATTTATTAGCATTTTGGCTTTGGGATTCTCTGATATTTCTAATCTGTCTCATTACTATCCACTTGGCAACGAGTGCATTTATTTTTGGAGACTCCTGTGGGTCGTCGCTGGAGCTACGGAGTTCGTACTTTGTGCGACGCTTTCCGCGCTTTGGAAAGAGACTGAGCCAAATGGGATAACAACTCGGTGAAGCGAAGTCGACCCTGTCGATTTTTAAGCGACTTTTTTTTTATATTTGCTGAATTATGGCGATGGCATGGCTCACTCTGGACATTTAAACACACACATAAATGATTTTATTTGATGAATTATGGCAATTGGCATGCCTCAATTTATATGTATAAACACACACACACACACAAATGATTTCATTTGCTGAATTATGGCAATGGCATGCCTCATTTTGGATGTATAAGCACACACATAATCATAATACAAGATGGTGCTGTTCACAATTTGCCGAAGCCATCACTCTGATTACAGTTAAACCTGTTTGAGCTGTCATGATCACATGGTCTGTGTGTTTGGTAAAGGCAAGGCTTTGATCAAACCACACTCCTAGGTGTTTCATGATCACATGGTCCATGTGTTTTGTAAAGGCAAGGCTTTGATCAAACCACTTTTAGGTGTTTGTTTTTTTGTTGCTTGCCCGCTTTGAACTCAAGCATGGTCCAAACATACTACTTCTAGTAGCACTGGACTGAATTTTGCGTGTGGATTAGCTTTCCCCATTACCTGTGTCCCTCGCCATCAGGTAAACCCACTCTGACTTTAGAGGTACTTGTAATTTACATCCTCAAATCAAGGATGAGAAGTCAACATTTTAATCCAACTGTCCGTTGTAGGAATCGAACCCCCTACCTCAGCATCAGCACACCTGATGTTTAAGAGCAAGCTCTCTTATCCATTCGGCCATGCTGACTCGCCTAGGTATTTCAATAACTGGGTGTTCTCCACCCCCCCCCCTCTTTCCAAGCATCATTTTTATGGGTGGCACTGGACCTGGACAGTATATCCATGCAAGTCCCTGTCAAGTAGAAGTGTCAATGTTTGGTATCCAGTCATGCCACAAGTGTCCATTCTGAACTGAATAAGTTACACAGAGTTATCTCACATGCACTCATCTCAATGTACAAACCTTGCCCAAGCTTGATGTATATGCCGCCGTTTTTTAAACAACCTACTAAAATTCTGTCAGCTGCTCTCTGATGGCATGTTTTGATCAAATCAGCATACTCCTGCGACTCCTCATCCAGACCATACAATGTCCATTTGTAATCCACTAATATTGATACACCAATAATTAATGATCTGAAAAGTAAATATGTGTTATAGTTGTTATATGGATGAGAGGTGTTATATGTACTTTAATCATCATCAAACAAGATTTACACAAAAAGATTGTATAGAAATCATCAAATATATTTAGTTTTCTTCCTTCTATACTCTCATAGGTAACGTGACACTGCGCAAGAATTGGTAGCGGTTCTCTCCGCATCGGTAACTTACGGGGTATTTGAGCCGGTCGCTCAGAAAGCAATGGCAAACTGCTGAGCGTAATCTTGCCAAGAAATTGACAATCAGCTGAAAGATGCTGATGTTGACAGCGATGTCCTGTAAAGGATATGCAGAAAAAAATATTCTCACTTGGGAGAGAGTGGTAGTACAGTAGCATGCCTGCCTGCCAGCCTGGTGGTCAAACCTAGTTTCAAATGGGTACCAGGGAAGTAAAGGCAGGTGGCATGATACAACATCAACAACTGTGTGCAGTCAGATGGGTTTAAACAACATGGGGCTAGCACCATTTAACCAATACACCTCAAGGCACAGAAAGTGGTCCTTTACTGACAATATTCTCAATTTGCCGTGGTAAACGTGACAGAGTTTCATAAAGAACAGTCATGGAAGGCATGGTTCCTGGAAGAAGTGGTTGACAATCATGGAGGTGGACACAGGACATTAAAGACACACTTGGTATGAACATGCATAAAGCTGACACATTGGTGACAGATCTACAATCTACTGGTGGGCCGTGATGAGAGCAACACTCTGCGAAGAACCTGCTAAATGGTGGTGATATTTTCAATAGGAGGCTATACAACTGAGTGCAAACTGTCTCCTTATTCTTTAATTAGCTGTGCTGGAAGCTCATCTCATCCAGCTGCTTTCATATTCTTCAGTTTTTGAAGGGTCTGAGTAACTTCTAGTAGTGTGGGTTCAAAATCCACAATACTGAAGTATAATGAAAAGTAATTGCGTTTACCATACAAAAGAATCAAACAGCATCGAAGGACTGTTTCCAATAAATCAATTCTTAGCATATTGGCATCACTTGAAGTGCTTTTTTTAAAAATATATCCTTACATTTTCCAAACTCCATTAACAATGGCTTGAAATGAATCCAGATGAAATAAAAACAGATGGCTTGTATTCAACTTCATTTACACTAACTAGTAATCTGTGTGTAGAAATGTGGCAGCATTTTTCGTCAGGCTTTAGTCTAAAGCCAGTTCCATCCATCCATCATGTGCCATGCCGGTAAGCGTGGGCGGTCATGTTCTGCCATCTCACTCGATCACCAGAGTCGTGGATCAGCTCCGTGTTTCTGTCTCGACCATGCCACAAGGCCAAGCCATCCAGGTACTTGCTTCTAGGTCTTCCCCTTGGTCTGTTCCCCTCGATCTTACCAGTTGTCACCAAATTCTCCAATCCATTTCTTCTCATAACATGCCCAAAAAATTTGACTGTCTACGTCTAATTTCTCTAATCAATTTACGATCTTCATTTGTTTCTTGAAGGACTTGTTCATTGGTCTTTCTGGCTGTCCATGGTATTCTTTGCATTTTCCTCAGAAACCACATCTCTACAGCCATCAGATGTTTTTCAGCATGACTGCTCATTGTCCACGCTTCACATCCATATAAAAGTACAGGTTCAATGTAGCATCTCAACTCTTTTTCTCGTTTCAATTGACATCTTTTTATTGGTCAATATGTTTTTCATCTTGCTAAAGGCTACTTTTGCCATGGCGATTCTTGTTCTAATCTCTTCAAGGCATCTCCCATCAGATGTTATTACTGTTCCGAGATAATTGTACCTGCTCACTTGTTGAAGAATATTCCCATTTACTTGTATATTACATTGTGGTATTTCGTCCTTCCTAGTGACGACCATAATCTGTGTCTTTTTACAATTTAATTTTAACTCTAGTTGTTCACTGTGTGTAACAATCACATCTACTAAATTTTGCAGGTCCTGTTCATTGTCTGCAATCAAGACTGTATCATCTGCATCTCATCTCATCTCATCTCATCATGTTCCTCTTGTACCTTGCGGTGTCGAGGTGAAGTATAAACTTCGTGAGAGTGCCCGGTTATGGGCTTCGTATATCGACATTCCCATGGATTCTGTTATTCCTCTGCATATCTAATGTTATTGATGCATCGTCCCCCAATGTTGATTCCTTCCATATCTTCAATATTTCTGAAAATACTTTCACTGTACAGGGAAAACAGATCTGGAGACATTACACATCCCTGTCTCACACCCCTTTTAATAGGCTGATATTGGCTTACTTCATTATCAACTCTTATGGCAGCTTGTTGTTTCCAATATATGTTTTTTACAAGTCTAAGATCTTTTCCATCAATTTGTAGATCTTCAAGCATCCTTATCATGTTGACATGTCTCACTTTATCAAAAGCCTTTGTGTAGTCAATAAAGCAAAGGTGTAGATCTTTGTTTACTTCTATAGAACGTTCGATTATGTTTCTCAGTATATACACAGCATTTACTGTACCCTTGCCTTCCACAAACCCACATTGTTCTTCTCCTATTTCAGGTTGTATTTTCCTCCTAACTCTTTGCATGATAATTCTTAGCAAAATCTTCGTGATGTGACTCATTATACTAATTGTTCGATGTTGATTCACATTCCAAGGCTCCTGATTTCTTTGGGATTGCAATAAATACAGAATTACATAACTCCTGAGGTATATTTCCAGTATCATATATTGTATTAAGCAGACTGGTAACTTTATCTATTCCATATTCTTCTAAAGCATTAATCATTTCTGTTGTGACGCTGTCTGAACCGGGGGTCTTGCCAGATTTCATATGGTTAAGCGCATTCTGAACCTCCATCTTTAAAATTGCTGGTCCTTCATTATTATTTTGGACATCATACTGTTCGTCTCTGTTATCGTCATAAAGGTTTTTCACATAATCTGACCATTCATGTAAGATCTGATCTTTTTCTATTATGACTCTTCCATCTTTTGTCTTTAGGCAGCCTGCTGATGTACGTGTTCTTTGATTAGTAAGCTCCTGAATTCTTTTGTGCATTAGTTTCGCATTGTTACTGTTATGTTGTTTTTCAATTTCTCTGCAATTTTTCTCAAGCCATGTTTCTTTTGCCTCCTTACATAAGGTTCTCACTTTTCTGTAAAGCCAGTTACAATTACTAAAATATACTCGCATAAAATGAGCTTGTAAAACTGTGTTTTCTGAGAACATAGTTCGTAAATGTTGTGACTTTTGCCTTAATGTCAAATTTTGATCTCCTACTGCCAATGTTTTTGAGGCCTCAACGACAAAGTGGCTAGTGATCTTGCCTGTCAATATGGTGTTTAAAAAAATAGTTAGTTGCATATCATTTACAGGATGTCGCAGTCAACCCCAGCATGTTTTGGCTGTTCGTGATTTATTGGCAAGTTTACGTTCAGTAGTTTGCCACTGCTTTCTGAATGACCGGCCCTCATACCTTTGTATGGGAACTAACTCAAGGTGGTCTGCTTCCAAATCGCCCGTGGTATGCAGGATAACAAATTGCATTTAGTTAGTTAGTTAGTTAGTCGCAGTTCCAACTTCAAAGCAACGGGTCGTCCCCATTATGCTCCGTTCCTGTGCCAGTGAATATCATACAAAACGCTTCCCACCGCCCAATGTGGAAAGTGGAAAAGACAGGAGTCTGGACAAACAACAGCCCGCACAGATGGACTGTGCATAATGCCACCGCCAGAATGTCAACACAATAGTCCCCCACAAAACACCCAGTTCATTTCTGATGGAATCTGCAGCCATTTTCCCATCTGGATGTTTCCTAGATGTTCACCCACACAGTCCACGAAATACAGTTCATCGTCGATGGCAGTGGCAGTCAACCAGAAGCCCAGCAGCCACGCATTTCTGCATAAGGCAAAACCCGGTCAACTCTGGGACATAGCCATCTGCCATCACTCCGAACATGCAGTCACGTTCCAAAATACCTTGGACAGATTCAAAAGCACTTCACATGAAACTCACAGCTCACAGTGTCGCGCCACGCACTCACTCAGTAGCAGGGCGACGGAACCATCAAGCCTCCTTAGTCGCCTCTTACGACATGCGTGGTAGGCTGCAGTGTTGCTATTCTTTGCTTCCCTTATGGGCCCCGGCAACACATGGGAGTGCTCAAATTGCATTTGTTATACCTTTGCCACAGAGCCGGCCAATATAGTGGTAGTGAGTTCAAATCCCTTTGAAGTCAGAATGTTCTTAAGACAACATAGGTGCAGAGTTAACCCAGGTGCAGAGTCAACCCAGGTGCAGAGTCAACCCAGGTGCAGAGTCAACCCAGGTGCAGAGTCAACCCAGCCTCATGACATGGGTGCCAGAACACTTTCTTGGAGGTGAGACTGACCACGTCAACCAACAAGTGCTGTTTGGTCCAAGACAAATATGGTTAACCTCAATATACCTTGGAAACATAATTCTTTCCCATAATGCCAAATATGGATAACCTCAGTATACCATGGAAACAATTCTTTCCCATAATGCCAAATATGGATAACCTCAGTATACCATGGAAACATTTGTTCCCATAATGCCAAAGTTTCACTGCTTCTGTTTCATTAATCATTTACACAAATGTGGATCTGCAGTTTTTGCCCAAAGTGTACAGTTTATGTAAACAGCAATACAGTTTATGTAAACAGCAATCATATGTTAAGACACATAAACTTCAATCAATCCTCATTAACTCACCTCATAAATCTCCCTGCGCCTCCCAAAAACACTTTATGCTGTCTGATTGTTTGTGCATCACATGAAAAGAAATACAATCCTGTGGCGACTGATGCAACACTCAAGGCCAGCACAACTTTTTTCAGTCTGCTGTAATCTAATCTTGTGTGACCAGAAGACGATGAAAACTGTTTTACACCTTGTAAAACACACTTAGTTTGAATCACAGAATAAAATAATGACTGTTTAGGTCTGCTAGCAATAAGATTATTCTTGCTGACAGAACTGTTAAATCTGGGAGCATGTTTTGAAAACGCTAGTTGGGAAATACAATTTCTATTCCTAAGGACTCTAAATGTAACACAATGACGTGCCCATACATGTGAATGTGATGGCAATAACATGACTGAGATGCTGCTGGATATCAGGTGTAAAGGAAAAACAGTGGGATAGTAAATGACATGAAGAAAATTGTCCAATTGTCAAATTAACCACAGCAGGTTCACTGAAGATTTTGACCACACATCACACTATTGGTAAATCTGTAAAGAGAACATGAAATATATATTATTCACAAAGAACAGCATTTTATTTTTGTTTTTCAGACCACAAATCTCATAATTAAAATACAGAAGCAACACTAATATTATAAATGATAAATGATAATGTTAAGTTTGAACTTCTGAAATCTTCAAATGGCATCATAACAATATACACATATACACATCATTACAATTTGTGAATCTCAGCTTTCGGTATATACATTTAAAAGAAAATATCCCCTGATTTTATATGACTCCATTGACTAGATCATTAATAATGAGATTTCCTAAGTATCTTTGATTTTTATAGGATTACTTTCATTGCACATAATTGTCTCAAGATCCATGTTGATCCATCGGCTAAACTAAACTAACTAAACTAAATGTCTCAAGAAGTATTACACTCTCCTCCCATAGACCACTAATTTAGAAATGTTGCCTAAATTGCGGCCTTTTCAGCCAATTTTTTTCTATTTCCAGCTGCTAGGGGATTTTTCACATGCGCACAGGTACTCCACGTTTTTCACCCTTGTCCAAAAAGGTTAGTCGTCCGATCCACTACCGTAGGATCAGAGAGGCGTATACCATCCTTTTTCTTATATTGTGAAAACACAAAATGTCAACACCATGAGGCGTGATTACATATCTATGTATCAAAACAGTGTTTTCCCATAGTGAATTTGAATAACGAAGATACAAACAATAGTTTGCGCGATTTAGTGCCTGGCATATTTGGCTGCATCTCGTCAGGAACATACTGTAGAAATCACACAATCAATCAATCAATCATGTGCCATGCCGGAAAGCGTGGGCGGTCATGATTCGCCATTTCACTCGATCACCAGAGTCGTGGATCAGCTCAGTGTTCCTGTCTCATCCATGCCATGTGGCCAAGCCATCCAGGTATTTTCCTCTCGGTCTTCCTCTTGGTCTGTTCCCTTCGATCTTGCCAGCTGTCACTAAGTTCTCCAGTCCATTTCTTCTCATAACATGTCCAAAAAATTTTGACTGTCTACGTCTAATTTCTCTAATCAATCTACGATTTTCATTTGTCTCTTGTAGTACTTGGTCATTGGTTTTTCTATCTGTCCATGGTATTCTTTGCATTTTCCTCAGAAACCACATTTCTGCAGCCATCAGATGTTTTTCAGCTTGACTGCACATTGTCCAAGTTTCACATCCATACAAAAGAACAGGCTCTATGTATCCCCTCAACACTCTTTTTCTCGTTTCAATTGACATCATTTTATTGGTCAGAATGTTTTTCATCTTGCTAAAGGCTACTTTCGCAATGGCGATTCTTGTTCTAATCTCTTCAAGGCATCTGCCATCAGATGTTATGACTGTTCCGAGATAATTGAACCGATTCACTTGTTGAAGAATATTCCCATTTACTTGTATATTACATTGTGGTACTTCGTTCTTCCTAGTGACGACCATAACCTGTGTCTTCCTACAATTTAATTCCAACCCCAGCTGCTCACTGTGTACAACCACAGCGTCTACTAATTGTTGCAGATCCTGTGCATTGTCTGCAATCAATACTGTATCATCTGCATATCTAATGTTATTTATGTTTCGTCCTCCAATGCTGATTCCATTTAGGTCTTCTACATTTCTGAAAATATTTTCACTGTATAGGGAAAAAAGATCTGGAGACATTACACATCCCTGCCTAACACCTCTCTTAATAGGTTGGTATTGTCCTACTTCATTATCAATCCTTATGGCAGCTTGTTGTTTCCAATATATGTTTTTTATAAGTCTAATGTCTTTCCCATCAATTTGTAGATCTGCAAGCATATCCACAATGTTGACATGTCTAACTCTATCAAAAGCCTTTGTGTAGTCAATAAAGCAAAGATGTATATCCTTGTTTACTTCTAAAGCATGTTCAATATCATAAAGTAAATTAACTAGATAAATCCTTCAAGCTAAAATATACACATCTTCGCACAGTAATTTCATTCCAATTGTCTACCACTGACTATCATGTTTTTATGTTTGTGCAAAAATGGCTTATGTAGATTAATCATGATGGCTTCTGCGAACTTTAACAATCGACTATTTTGTGTGCTAAACAACACACAAAACGCACTGTATCTGTCAATTAGGTGAACGGTTTCCAAAATGTGCCGTGCAATCGATGACGTAGGAGGTCTGGGGTGTGTCGGCCAAGCCAGGCTCCCACCATTTTTGTGTAGTATCTTGTCAATCCAATTTGGTATGTGTTCAACCACCCTGTTGTTTAACTGTCTCTCTGTTCTGCCGATGTAGGTAGACTGGCACCTGTATGTGAATTGGTAAATGCAACTGGATTTGGCGTACAGAGGAAGAGGTTCTTTTATTGCTGGGGTAAGAATAGGTGTGGTTCTGTACCTAATAACTGGAAATGCAGCATAGAATATTTGGCAGACTGCTGTAATGAGCCGGTCCTGTAGATGTTGCATTACGTCATCCCCTCGAAAGGTTAGTTGGATAATCTTCACACTCTAAAGCAAATGGTTTCTATGGCAGAGCTATAAATATGGATGTTAATAGTTCATTTGGAATTTACTCACTATTATATATGTCATTTAGGTGTCTTCCATGTAACATTGTTTGGTCCAAGTGCCTTTCATTTCATATAACGTAGTGCAAATAATGGTGGACTTTGACCATCATCTTCAATATTTCTATGACAGAAAAACTTGCTTCATATGCACATTTCTTAAACTGGAAGGATCTAAATGTCCCTAATATGTGAAGCATTTATTTGGCAAAAAGTACCTTAGTGATCAACACAAGGAAACTGCTGGGCTTGCAATTAAACCGGTGCAGAAGCCATTAACCAAGTCCCTGATCATGGAAACAAGCAGCATAGTAAGCTATATGATCTTTTGTCATCATTCAGAAGGACTGAACTGCTCATTGTGTGGAGGTCACCAAAGTTTCAGGTCTACAGGCTGCATCCTACTGGTCTCCAAAGGCACAACCCATGATGAATATCAGCCTCAACATGGCTATGCAGCAACTACGTTCATTACATGATGATTCTTTGCATGAGCTTAGTACCAGAGCATAATGTTGGCTTTTCAGTAATGGAGGTATCCTTGGGTGGTATGGTACGCCGATGTTGTACCGCTGCCTTTTCTTTGGGACTGACTGGCAGTTTTTCTGAACAATTCTGTTGAGGACACCACTTGTAGATGGAAGGGATAAGATGACATCACAACTCTAGCACTGTGGAATGTTCCTGTGAAACTATCCAGCAAGGTGGAATGAAGTCAGATGTGTCAGCCAAAAGGTGCAAATATCAGTTTTATTGTAAACAAGCACAAAGCAATTATGTCCAAAACTAAAAATATCAGATGAACGAAGAAGAATATGTATCATTCAAATCCCTACCAGATAAATTACAAAGATGTAAATTACAGTGAGAAGAATAAGCAAGCTATATATTATTAAGACTTTAATTTATATATTAATTGATGCTCTCTCTCTCTTTCTCCTCTCTCTCTCTCTGTCTCTCTCTCCTCAGTCTCTCTCTCTCTCTCTCTCTCTCTCTCTCTCTCTCTCTCTCTCTCTCTCTCTCTCTCTCTCTCTCCTTCTCTCTTAAGAACACAAGCACACAAACATATACACACATACAAGCACCCTCCCACAAACATACACATACAAACTAATTCCTCACAAAAACATGCCCATTCAACAACTACCACCCCATTCACTCACAAATATACCCATTCAACAGCTACCACCCCATTCACTCACAAACACACCCATTCAATAACTACCAACTCATTCACTCACAAACACACCCATTCAACAAACGCCATCCCATTCACTCACAAACACCCATTCGACAACTACCACCCCATTCACTAACAAACACACCCATTCAACAGCTACCACCCCATTCACTCACAAACACACCCATTCAACAACTACCACGTCATTCACTCACATGTGTACATACATACACACACAGCACACGCTCACCCTCTTAACCACACCCACTCATAAATGCATGCTTGCACACACACTCACATTCACACACACCATTTATGCCTGTAATGCTCTATGATAGTATCATGTTGCTGAGGAGTTTCTAAAAGTAAACGGAGCCAAGTTTGATTTTCCTGAAAATAATCTATAGAGGGGGGGGGGGGGGGGGGGGGGGGGGGGGGGGGGGGGGGGGGGGGGGGGGGGGGGGGGTGGGGTGGGGGGGGGGGGGGGGGGGGGGGGGGGGGGGGGGGGGGGGAAAAATCTGTTAAAGATAGCAATTTGCTGTGTGCTCATAAAAACCAGTTTCGAAAACACCAGGCATAATTTATACCTCGCTTATACCTGAATTAAAGACTTGAACGTGGATTCCCAAGCAATATCTGGTATAATGGTTTTCATAAATTAATCTTTGAAAATTTAGAGAAATGTTATGAAAACACCAGTTTCATCATTATATGACCTTGCTAATCCTAGTAGTGTCATGATTTCATGTTTTCTGTTGCTTGGGCTTTCATTAGTTGATAAACCATGAAGGAAAAAAGACTCAATCTATAGTGTAAGACGCGTTACAAAGCCATGTTGACATGAAACTAACACTATTATTTCAATCACTGTAACTATACACACTATACTAACAGGCATTCACTTGGTGGTTTTGTAAAGTAACTCCATGAAGTAAACAAAACTTGACTGATCCATCGACCATCTGCAGACTTCTAAAACTAAAAAAAAAAAATACGCACACACTGTGAAATGTATTGTGTGTTTGAATAATCTAAAGATATATCGGGGACGTAGCAGTTACACAAATTCAAATTACATACAATATTTTCAATGGCCCTCACTCAAAGGTGGATTTGAACATTCTGTAAACCCGTCCTGCCCTTAACAGACTGAACTATTGAAAGTGTTTCATAACTAAAGCTAAAGCACAGCCGGCGACACTGTATCAGTCGCAACAGTCTAAAAACTCTATACACCACTGATAAAGTAAGAATCGTCATCATCATGTGCCCTGCCGATAAGCGTGGGTGGTCATGTTTCGCACCTCACACGAGCACCAGAGTCGTTGATCAGCTCTGTTTCCGTGGCGAAGTAGTCAAGCCGTCTGCCGCGCGCTCCGAAGGTTGTGGGTTCGATTTTGGGCAACATCTCTCGGTTCGCGAGTGCATTTTTATCGGAGACTCCTGGGTGTCGTCGCCAGAGCTACGGAGTTCGTGCTTTGTGCGGCGCTTTTGGCAGACCGCCCTGCGGAAAGAGACCGAGCCATATGGGGTAAAACCCGGTGCAACTAAGTCGATCGTCTCGACTTTTAAGCAACTTTTTATTAGCTCTGTGTTCTAGTCTCGGCCATACCATGTGGCCAAGCCATCCAGGTATTTACTTCTGTCTTCCCTTTGTTCTTTTCTCACCAAGTTCTCCAATTTATTTCTTCTTCTTCTTCTTCTTTTCTTCTGCGTTTGTCTGAAATGATGTTTTAGGTGTAATTGCGTTGTGGTGCCTGTTTACAGCAGAGCTGCGATATTTGAACTTTTCGGCCCACACATCGGACAGGCATTTGTTAGCTGGGTTACGTTCCCGGGATTTATATCTTCTCATAAATTAGAATAGAGGGCCCATACCGCTCTTTTAGATGTACTGCGTGTAAGTGTTAACATTTAACCGTGTATCCCGAAGCAGGACTATCACCCCACCCCCCCCCCCCCCCCCACTTTTTTAAAAAGTTGTATTTCCTACATTGCAAAGTTCGCCTCTTAGGCTATAGTATAGGAGTTAAGCCGTAGGTAAAGCGACGGAAGGCAAGGCGAAACCACTATTGTACATCCCAAGTACATTATGATTCAACAACTCACACCCAGTGTTGCCATTTTGTCGCTTTTCGCACCAATTCTGGTGCTTTTTCAAGTGATTTGGTGCCACATTGTTTGCATTTGAACGCGGCCGCGCGAATTTAGTGCTTCACAATCAACCTTTTTTTTATTTTTAATTTTTTTGGGAGGGGGGGGGGTGCTTTATGTGTGACGTTTTTTTGGGTGGGTAAAAATTACTTTAAACAGCATTTTGGGAACACTAAATAGCCGAATTTGAACTGAAGCTAGGGAGTAAAACAGTCTTAGTACGTTACGGCGCAATATTCAACTAATTTAACTCCCTTTAATACAGTTTGTGTTACTTACTTAGACTTGTTGAAGTGAGTGGCTGCAAACGCGCAGGCAATATGCAATGTGGTTGTTTCGGGATTGAAATGTAAATATGTTACGTGTACCTAATGGTTACGATGGGTAGCGTTGTGATTATTCTGTTGTGATAATTTGGTTGTGACCAGTGTGTGCCGCGTGGTTACACACCCGCTTCACACGCGTGATCCGGGACTGTTTCCGGATCCGGTTAGGAATATGCACTACTGACGAGCTCAAACGAGGGCGAACTCGAGTATAGTGCTTCCATATTGACGTGGATAGGCATTAGGTTCATACCAGAATGTGATCCGGCGTTGCCAGTAGTGGGTTGTGCTCAATATTTAAATTTCAAATCCCGAAACAACCACATAATCAAATTTATTATAGCTCACTGGATTAGGAGTGGCCTGGTGTTCCTTGCCAGTGAGAAAAGGGGGGTCTGATCGTTCGGGTCCCATCGATTGACGGTACGTCGATCGCGGCGATTGGGGCATCTTGGAGCATAGCCTACGATGGTGTAGCGTGTGATAATTCTGTTATGATAATTTGGTCGTGTCCAGTGTGTGCCGCGTGGTTACACACACCCGTTCACACGCCGTGATCCCGGGGACTGTTTCCGGATCCGGTCAGGGATATGCACTACTGACGAGCTCAAACGAGGGCGAAACTCGAGTATAGTTGGACTTCCATATTGACGTGATAGGCCTTAGATTCAGACCAGAATGCGATCGGCGTTGCCAGTAGTGGGTGTGCTCAATATTTAAATATGCAATGCGTTAAAAGATTGTTTAAACAAGAATGGACTTGAGTTGCAAAGACTAGTTGCACTCGGCACTGACAATGCATCTGTCATGACAGGTGTAAACAATGGAGTGTATACAAAATTAAAATCCGAAGTTCCTCATCTGGTACTAGTTAGGTGTGTATGTCATTCCCTTCAGCTGGCAGTGTCACAGGCTGCAGCTGCTTGTCTGCCCAGGAACATAGAGTTCATGATTAGAGAAACATATAACTGGTTTTCTCACTCAAGTCTTCGTCAAGCAAAGTACAGGGAGCTTTTTGCTTCAATAAATGATGGACAACATCCGCTGAAGGTTGTTCAATTAAGCCAGACACGATGGATGTCCATTCAATCTGCCATTGTCAGAATATTGCAGCAGTGGGTCGAGCTCAGAACTCATTTTGATATAGCAAGACTCAACGAGCGCTGTTATACAGCAGAACTTCTACATTCTATGTTTAGCGACATGAAAAACTATGTGTTTCTCATATTTCTCAAGCATATTCTCGGAGAAGTTCAAAGTGTGAATAAGAAATTCGAAGCAGATATACAGGATCCAACAAAACTACTCAGCGATCTTGTCCAACTCACTGATTCTATCAGTTCAAAGATTGCTATTCCTGGGGAAAAAATAACAGAAAGTGATGCTATTCAAGATTATTTAGATCCTAATCCCAATCTAGGTTATGAGTTTGAGAAAGAAATAGCAGGCTACAAGTTTCCTGATGAGAAAGAAATTCGTGGAAGGTGCATACAGTTTTTAATAGAGCTGTTGACACAGCTGCGTTTACGTTTGCCGGATAACGTTCGAGTGTTGCAGTCCATGTCATGTCTTAGTGGAAGTGAATGTCTACAGCCAATGAAGCCCTGTATATTGGATCTTGCTAAAATGTTTGTAGAAGATGCAGCTACTCTCACCCGCATCGATTTCCAGTGGAGAAAACTTCATCATATGCAGTGGACACAGACCTCTGACACACTTGGACTGTGGGCAGAAATAGCCTCATACAGGGATGCCACCGGTGAAAATCCTTTCCAAGATCTTACAGATTTAGCTTTAACTGTGCTCATTTTACCTCATTCTAATGCGGACGTGGAGCGTATTTTCAGTCAGATGGGAGTTATAAAATCAAAATTGCGGAACAGACTGAGCATCAAGAGTTTGACAGCTGTTTTGACTATTAGATATGGAATGAAAAGATATGGCAAATGCTGTCATGATTATAAACTACCTAAGGATATTCTACGAAAATTGGATCACAGGAGGCATATACACGTTTCTTTCAATCATCATCATCATCATCATCATCATCATCATCATCATCATCATCATCATCATCATCATCATCATCATCATCATCGAAGGAACAAACACAGCAGGAAATAGCTTCAGAAACTGAAGAGGAGTTGTCTGACTGGGATTTGGCAGATCTGGAATAAAACTGTCATTTACTGCCAATATAGTACCTTGCGGTGTATGGCAGAGGGGTCTTTGAGCCTGAGGAATTAAGGCCGCCTGGCTAGTGCAGTCGCCGTGAACTGTGCAGGTTAGGATTTTCTTTTTGCCCCTGACAGAAAAAAATCCCACACCTTACCGAGGGATCGAACCGGGTCTCCCGAAGGAGAGTCCGGCGTTCTAGCCACTTGGCCAATTCTAATATTCCATCCATTAATCTGTGCCATGCCGCGTAAGACGTGGGCGGTCATGTTCTGGCCATTCGTCACTCGTCACCAGAGTCGTGGATCAGCTCCGTGTTTCTGTCTCGACCATGCCACGAGGCCAAGCCATCCAGGTATTTACTTCTAGTCTTCCCCTTGGTCTCTTCCCTCGATCTTACCAGTTGTCACCAAGTTCTCCAATTATTTCTTCTCATAACATGCCCAAAAAATTTGACTGTCTACGTCTAATTCTCTAATCAGTTTACGATCTTCATTTGTTTCTTGAAGGACTTGTTCATTGGTCTTTCTGGCTGTCCATGGTATTCTTTGCATTTTCCTCAGAAAACACATTTCTACAGCCATCAGATGTTTTTCAGCTTGACTGCTCATTGTCCAAGCTTCACATCCATATAAAAGTACAGGTTCTATGTAGCACCTCAACACTCTAATATTCAGTGATAATAATAAATTATGATGTGCTACTTTATAACATTTTGAATGAATACCGCCAGTGCTTATTTTAGTGCTTTCCCAAAAAATATTATTGCAATTTAGTGTTTTGTGTTTTGTGGGTTTTTGTTTGTGTTTTTTTTTGTCTAGAGTAGTTATGATTGGGATTTGGTGGACCTCGAATAAACTTCATTGTAAT